>JABWTJ010000473.1:143690-340094 GCA_016801875.1 Solanum sitiens | reverse complement strand
TATATTTTTAGGTGCAGGCACAGGTGGACGCTAGAGCTTACAGGTTGACGTTGCAGCTATCCGGACGTGGAGCTTTCATCCAGACTTGGTAAGCCCTCATGCTTTCGAGGAT
Organism: Solanum sitiens; assembly: GCA_016801875.1. Taxonomy (NCBI): domain Eukaryota; kingdom Viridiplantae; phylum Streptophyta; class Magnoliopsida; order Solanales; family Solanaceae; genus Solanum; species Solanum sitiens. The sequence goes on along the minus strand of JABWTJ010000473.1, from coordinate 339,982 downwards.
GTCTACCGTTACTATCTAGCTTAGATGTAGTCTTTAGCTAGTGGAGCATGTTCCACTAGTGTTTCTTTCCATTTTTATTTCAGACATTGTATTGGTGCCATTTTGGCAATTATACATTTATTACAGTATTGCACTGTTTCTTTCATTTGATTATATCTATATTAGATGGTTGATTTGTGAACGCCCATGATGTTAAGTTTAATATGTTTAGCATGACACAAGAAAATAATAAGTTCAAATTTTCCGCTAAAATTAACCTAGATGAAGTAAGAATGACGTATGTAGGCCTGTCTGTGACCTCTGAGAGGTCAACGACGCCGGTCTCGTCTGAGTCTAGATTCCGATCGTGACAACAATGTGACCAAGGAAAGCAACGGATTGCAACCAAAACTAACATTTGCTAAACTTAGCGAATAACTGGCGATCCTTGAGAGTCTGTAGAACAATTCTCAAATGACTTGCATGTTCTTTCTCACTCCTAGTGTAAATGAGGATATCATCAATGAAGACAATAACGAACAAGTCTAAGTACTGTTTGAACACTCTGTTCATCAAATCCATGAAAGCTGCAGGAGAATTGGTTAGTCCAAACAACATAACTACAAATTCATAATGACCATACCGAGTTCTGAAGGCTGTTTTCGGAATGTCACTATCTCTGACTCTGGAGCTGATGATAGCTCGATCTGAGGTCTATCTTTGAGAAATGACTAGCACCCTAAAGTTGGTCAAACAAGTCATCAATCCTGGGGATGGGATACTTATTCTTGATTGTGACCTTGTTCAACTGTCTATAGTCAATGCACATTCTGAGAGAACCATCTTTCTTCTTTATGAACAACACTGGTGCACCCCATGGTGAAATGCTAGGTCTGATGAAGCCCTTATCTAGAAAGTCTTTCAACTACTCTTTCAATTTCTTAAGTTCTGCTGGAGCCATTCTGTAAGGAGGAATAGAAATAGGTTGGGTATCTGGAAGGAGATCAATTCCAAAGTCGATTTCCTTTTCGGGAGGGACTCCGGGAAGATCTTCTGGAAATTCACAGACTACTAGAACTGAATCAAGAGTTGGCGTTTCAAGGCTAGAATTCTTATCCCGAACTAGATGATAGAGATAACCCATTGAGATCATCTTTCTGGCCTTAAGGTAAGAATAAATCGAACCATAGGCGCTAAGCTACTACCCTTCCATTCTAAGATTGGTTCGTCTGGAAACTGAAAATGAACAATCCTAGTTCTACAATCGACTGAGGCATAACATGAGTGTAACCAATCTATGCCTAGAATAACATCGAAGTCTACCATTTCTAACTCTACCAGATCTGCTGAGGTGACTTTCTGAAAGATTGTGACAAGGCAATTTATGTATACCCGTCTAGCTATAGCTGGGTCACCAACTGGAGTAGAGACTGAGAAAGGTTCTGAGAGAGTTTCTGGATTGCCACTGAATTGGACTGCTATGTAAGGAGTTACAAAAGAAAGAGTATCCCCTGGATCTAACAATGCATAAACATCAAGGTCAAAGACTCGTAACGTACCAGTGACTACATCAGGAGAACCTTTCTGATCCTGGCGAGCCTGGAGAGCATAAAGTCTATTCTGGAGCTGACCGCCACCTATACCAGATGAGTTACCCTGTTGAGTCACGCGACTTGCTGGTGCTTCTGAAGTTGTAGACTGAGCTCTACCATTTCCACCTCCTTGACCCTGTCTAGAAGGACAATTCCTCAACCTGTGACCAGACTGACCGCACCCAAAACATCCTTCTTTTCCAGCAAGACACTCGCCCGGATGGTTCTTACCACACTTAGGGTAAGCGGGGTAAGTCTTGGTGCCTGAAACACTTCCCTGCGAAATAGAGCCTGGTGCTCTAACCTTCTGGTCAAACCTGTTCTTGGAGGATGGAACACTAGCTGATGAAGGGGCTGGAGATGAGAACTTCTGCTGACTCTGCGAGCGATTTACACCACCCGATTTCTGTTGAGAATAGTCATAGTTCCCAGTCCTAGCCTTCTTATTCTCTTTGGCCTATTCTCTGAGCTTATCACCCTCAACCTGCTGAGCATGAGTCATAAGCCTAGAGATATTCATATCTCTCAGTAACATAGCACTTCTGCACTCTGTTTTCACCAAATCCGACACTTCATATAAGAACTTATTTATCTGAGCCCTGTTGTCAGCAACCATGTGAGGAGCATACCTAGAGAGTTGGTTAAACTTCAGCCCATACTCTTGGACTGTCATATTTCCCTGCCTCAAGTTCATGAATTCTTGAGCCTTTCAAATCTATTGGGAAATACCAATCGATAAAAGTCTCACTGAAGCACTCCCAAGTAATAGGAGCTACATTTGCACCCCTATTCTCCTTCCACTAAGTGTACCATATATGAGTCACGTCTTTCAGCTGGTATGACGCCAACTCAACCCGATCAATCCCAGTAACTTGCATCACCTCAAAGATCTTATTGATTTCGTCCAAGAAATTCTGAGGATCCTCATTAGTTTGTGATCCTAAGAACTCAGGAGGATTCATCCTAACATAGTCACGGACCCTTGCTGCTGCTGATCCACCATTTGCATTCATAGGAGCATGAACCCGATTGTTCTGGTGGGTCATATTCTGAGCCAACATCTGTATGGCATTCCTGAACTCATTGGAGACTTCTTGAATTGGGACTGGAGGAGCTGCGTTTGCATTCCTGGCATTCGCATTCCTAGCGTAAGCTCTATGAGGAGGCATGATCTGAAACGTAGAACGTCAAGTTAGAGTGGAATATGATCATACCTTACGCACAATAAGAGTAACAAGAAAGTGAAGTTTTCCGAAAACACTTCATAGCCTCCCTCTCATTAGATGTGGTGCACTTCACACCCATGAAAAGGACTTTACTTAGTGAGGCTTTTCACACATACTAGGACTCTTGAACCTAGTGCTCTGAAACCAAGTTTTGTCATGCCCCGAGCTACCCCCAAGACGCGGACATGGAACCTAGGACCACAAGCGATCCCAAGCTAACCCTGCTGGCATGATCATGAGCATACTAAACATAATAAACTATTGCGGAAGCTAAATCATACTTAAAATGAAAAGATGGGGAATACCCATATTCTATAACTGAGATATTTGAAAAAAATGAGTTTAATACAAAAGAAATATTAACTCAATACTAAGGTGAATCTAACTATGTCTGAAAATAGCCTCTAAACTAGACTAGAAATACTGGGACAAGCCCCAGCTAAATCTATCAAAAACTAAAACTAAATGACTAAATACTGAAAAGAAACTCATGACTATTGGCCTCGGAGAATAAGGACTCACCACTGAATCTGCTGAACTGGAGATCGGAAAATCAATCTATGCGTGATCTGGATGCTGAGAACCTGAACTTACATCATGAGAAGATGTAGCGCACATATGCGTCAGTACTTGAAAGGTACTGAGCATGTAGGATAGAGTAAAACTTAACTAAAACATAAATAAACAAGCACAAAAGCAAGTATAATAAACTGAACATAATATACTTTCTAAGCTAACTGAATGCAACGACCAATTTATAACATGCTAAAACTGAATATTGAATATATTGATAAATGGTCAATGCAGAGAGTCTGACTGAACTGTGGGAGCTACTAATAACCGTTAATAAAACCACATGAGCTAAATGCGGAGTCCGATGTATACGCCCCATCGAGAGGACCCAATATACCCTGCCAAAGGTATAAAGGCATCCTGGTGTGATCACTAAACTGATTGCCCATAGAGGGGACTTACAACCCACTTGGCTAGTAGTTCTGGGACTATTGGGTACACTGAACCCTAGTCCAACTCGATATTATGCTACTCCCAATGAATTTTGTAAATTAACTGATTATGTCTGAGTTTCTGTAAATACTGGATATCTCGAAACTGGACATGCAAAATGAGAATGCAACAATTAATCTGGTAATTATGCATTTATAACTGAGGCATATATATCTGAAGTGTCTGGAATATCTGACCTAGCATGTGTAATTCAAGAACTAAAGAAATACAAAGCTAGGGTTCTGAAATTCATGCGATAATCTGAGTAATAACATGATAATCTGATTTGTAACAGATATTTAATAAATTCATGAAGTTCTATCAAAGTTCTAGAAACCCTAGGTTTAATCATGATAAGAGAAACAAGAATCTGACTCAAAACTAGGGACCCAATGGGTGAAAGGAACCCACTAGTGAAATCCCACATACCTGGTGATGAAATCCACGGAAAAATACTTAAGTTTTGGGGCTGGAACTGCTGGAGCTCGTGGCGTTCTTGAACTAGGGTTCTTGAGCTTTTTCTCCTAACTTGCTTCTAATTTTATAAGTTTTGATTTAATGATTTGACTTGGATATGTTTTAATTGTTGACACCCAATTTTGGCCTAACATTTTAAAATTTTGTAATTTTAAAGTTTTATTTATTTAATAGCTTAGAATAATATTTTTATATAATTTTTAATAAGTTTATCGATAACTATCTTTATTTATCTAAATTTAGGATTTTTTGTTAGTTAATTTTTAAAATTGAATTTCACATGTCATTAGTTACGTTCATTATATTATTTTAAAATTCATTTTATTTGTTACATTTGTTAATATTTATGTTGAATTTAGCACAATCTAAAATTTACCCAAATACGGAAAAAAAAATTAAAATTTAGGAATTCTATTAATAATTTTGGGCCTACAATTTCAAGCTCACACATTTGGGTCCATTGCATTTTATTTGTTTAGGTTAAAATTGGTGGTGGATAAATGAAAAATTGGAGAATTAATTTTAGAAAAGGGGGAAAACAACCCTAATCTCTTCCCCTTCCTTCTTCTTGGCAGCCCCCTCTCTTTCTCTCCTCTCTGCCTCCCTCTTCTCCTCTCCCTCTCTCCCGTCGCCCAACCTCCTCCTTCCTTTCCCCCTTTCCCTTCACATTTTATTCTTTCTTTAACAGCTCTAATGGCTCAAAGTCGAGCTCCGATGGACAGCTATAACAGCCACCGACCAAACCAGACCCGTCCTCTTCCCCTTTCCTCCATGAAAAAACCAACAAAACCACTTTCCTCCTTGTTCGAGTTCCACCATTAATGGTGAACTCAGAGTCGCAAAATAGCTCAATCCCTTATACGTTTTCAGCCAACTCCATTTCCACGGTTTCCGGCGAAATACAACTCCAAACGGCAACATAAAAACCAAAACGAACCAATCCCTATCCCATTTCCCCTTCATGATATTTTTTTTTCTTTTTTTTCCTCTTACTTTGCAGGTAGTTTGCTGACTTTCTAATGAGCTCGGAGCTCCATTTCATCACTCTTCAACAAGCTGAAGAATAACCAGTGAAGTTCCCAGATCCAATCGGAAAAGCATCATATCGGTAGTTCTCTGTTTTGCTTGTTAATTCTTTTTTTTTAATCATTTGGTTGGTTTTTCTTTTAAGGGTTTTAGTTTTCTTTTAGGTTACCTCTGTATGTGTTTAAATTGCTATTATCTTTATGTTTGTTTATAGATTATGTGTTAATTAATAGTTAGGATGATTGCAGTTTGCTTTAATTATATATTATTGTATAATTGCCATTTTAAGTTAGGCTACTGTGGCCATTGTTTGTAGCATTTTTCTTTAGGTTCTATATATTATTATTACTATTATTATTATTATTATTATTATTATTATTATTATTAAATATTAAGTTATTACAATTGAGTATGCATCTTTTGAATTTTTGGTTCATTTTAGTGTAGAGTTTAGTGAAGTTAGACGGTATGTTTTGTTTCCTTTACTCATTTGTTAGCTTAAATTTTTAATATCCTAATTTTGGTTATTTATTATATGTTGTTTATCTGTTCAGTTTTTTTTTTTCTTCTTCTTGATTAATATTATTAGTAAATTAACTTTGATGCTCTTAATCTCTTCTAATGAACTATTTAGCTTAGCGAATTTATGTTTTTCTTTAAAGCTAGTCTTATTATGTTTATTTATTAAATTGGCCAATGAAAAATCTCTCCGTCGGGTTTAGAGGCCTCCACATTTTATAAGACGGAAATTTAATTAAGTTTATATTATTAATTTGTTAAAATGGCAAATGAAAAATCTCTCCGTCGGGTTTAGAGGCCTCCACATTATATAAGATGGAAATTTAATTAAGTTTATATTATTAATTTGTTAAAATGGCCAATGAAAAATCTCTCCGTCGGGTTTAGAGGCCTCCACATTTTATAAGAAGGAAATTTAATTAAGTTTATATTATTAATTTGTTAAAATGGCCAATGAAAAATCTCTCCGTCGGGTTTAGAGGCCTCCACATTTTATAAGACGAAAATTTAACCAAGTTTATATTATTAATTTGTTAAAATGGCCGATGAAGAAATTATCGTCGATTTCCAAGGCTTCTCATGTTAATAAGACGGATTTTTATTTTTAAGTTATTATTTGAGTTATTCACTTTTATTTATATTTATTTAGTACTAACTCTTTTACTAAGTGTCCTTACAGGTACCCGAAGGTGCTTCTCCTTGAAATTATTCGAATGTAGTTCGAATTATATTTTTATTCATTATTATGTAAATATCGACGTTAGGCAAACCTTAGGCCGTTTCTTATGTTATTATTTTATTTTATTACTTGTGTATATTGCATATTTATATTACTTGTATATTATTATTATCTCCTCCTCAATTTGAAAAAATGAATTCAGTCGGGACCCACACTTGTGGATTTCGAAGGGTGCCTAACCCCTTCCCTTCGAAATAATTTGAACCCCCCCACACCCCCCCTCCCCCACCACCATCGCCCCACCCCACCCCAAAACCCACCCCCGCCCCAAACCCACACCCCAACCCCCAGCCAACCCCACCACCCAACCCCCGCCCCGCCACCACCCCCCCCCCCCAACACCACCCCCAACCCAACAAACCACACCCCACACCCGCCGCCACACAAAACCAAAACCACTCCCCCCCCCCCCCGACCCCCCCCGCCACACGCCCCCCAGCCCCCAACCACCCACCCCCCCCCCCGCCCCCCACCACCACCACCCCGCACGACAACCCAACACACCCCACCCCCACACCCCCCCCCCACCCCCCAACAAAACACACGCACCACACCCCCCACCCATACCCCACCCCCCCCAACCCAAAACGAGCCCCAACACACGCCCAAACCACCCCCCGCCACACCCACCCCCCGGACCACCCCCACCACCCCACCCACCCCCGACACGCACACACACCCCAACCCCCACGCCCGCACCCAAGCCCCCCACCACACCACCCCCCACCCCACCCCCCCCCCCCCCCAGCCACCCCCTACCTAGAATCAATTGGTTTCATAGATCATTTAATGGTTTCCTAGTTTTTTCCTAAAATTAGTGGCGACTCTTTTTTAAAAAAACTCGTTTAATTTTAAAACTTTTTTTAAAATTGAATCAATTAATAATTTTTTGAGTTGCCGCGACGTTTCGCCCTATTTGAACAGAGTGGGGATGTAAACAGAATGGCGACTCTGCTGGGGACATAGAGGTTCTAACCATTATGGATTTATTTTTCAAATTGAGGATACTATTCTTTCATTGTGTTATTCATTATATGTTGTATATTTTGTTGATTATTTGCATATTGTACTCAGTATTGATTCATTAGTTATTGTATATTGTCATTGCATGCACAACATTTATTCCGTCAAACGACATCTTATTTTATTTTTTTACTTAAAGGGCGATTATTCGGGTTCGCAATCGTTCGTTAACCAAACTTTTCTCGGGACACCCTGATGAATGTAGTTGGCTACTGGATAGTCAACGGTCGTTAACTGTCTCAACCCAAGTTGTCCGCTTGGGTTATCCTTTCCACTCTAAATACAACACACTCTTAGTTAAACTAAGATAGAGCGAAATCAAATCCCGGATTTAGCACATTTTGACCTAAGATGACCCTAACACCCAAGGTGTGCTGGGTACATTAGAAAGACCACCTTGAGTCCATAATGGCCTCTAGCCTAAAAGGACGATCATATTGTGTGTAATTTGAAGGATGTATACGTCGTTTGACAAACCACTGTCCATCTGAATTAGAAGGTTATTTAATAGTTTACTTTTGTCAAACTCGGGTTTTCAGAAACTATCATTCCATCCAAAGTGTTGGCAATCGGAGATGACAAGAATTTCAAGAGGAAGACCCTTCCGCAAAGGCTTAGAATAGGATGGTACCCCTATGTGGGATTGAATATTTGTAATTTTTTCCTTATTTCTTTTTCCCCTAACTTCTTAATTCTATTTCATTCATTCATAAAACTGTACTAAGTATTTTGGGGGACAATGGAAAGTTGTCAAATGGCGTAATATATCCTTCAAATCGATAGGCCTACCCTAGGCATAAAAGAGTCACATATTTGTATAGGACGCGTAATAATTATTTGTATGCTATATGATATGTTTTAGTTTGTCGTTAATTAAAACAGTGTTTATGTGTTTAATTCATTATTTGTGTGATATTTTGCATTATTCATTATGAACAAGAACTAACACTCTTACCTTTTGAGTTGTTCTTCTTCAAAGCGAAATGTTGATTTATGTCCGAATTCAGAAATTATTATTTGTCCGAAGTTGCAAGAGACAAGAGGATTAGCGAAATTAGAGTCCTTGCATTTCTCAATTATATCAAGTCAAAATGATAAATTAGGGGAGTATTTGACTATGAGGTGGCACCCACTTATTTTTATTATTATTTTGCATGATGGTCCTGCTCTCACATATTTCTCATATTTTTGTAGGAATACCGTCCCCGACATCAGTCGGGGATGGTCATAACAATGTCTGGATCTCGTGAAAATTGGGAGGAGACAGTTCCAAGAAAACGTCCAGAAAGAGTATACGTAGAAATTACTGTGGAAATTCGTAGGTTACATTCAAAAGATAGTATAAAGATTGACGATTAAGAGACTATAAAACATATTGGTGTGGAAACAAATGGGGGTCAAAAACACTTCATGACTACAAATTTTAGTAGCGCTAGACCTAGGAATTTCTTTCAGTTGTCTAAATCTTTAAATTATTATATGCCTTATCTGGATGAACTACGCGTACCTGATTCTCATTTTAATGAGATACGTAGGCAACCCTTCTTAGGTTCGGTATTATCTTATAAAAAAAAAAAAAAAAAAAAACTTTGTGCATATTTTCCAAGTCGATTCTGGACGAACTACGCGATACCTGATTCTCATTTTAATGAGATCGTAGGAAACCTTCTTGGTTTATATCGTATTTCTTCCTCCAAAAAAAAAACAAAGTATTGGTGGCAATATTTTCCGAGTCATATCTGGACGAACATACGCGAACACTGATTCTCATTTTAATGAGATACCGTAGTCCCAACCTTCTTGGGTGCGGTATTAAATCAGTCTCCCAAAAAAAAAAAAAAAAAGGTTTGTGCATATTTTCCAAGTCATATCTGGACGAACTACGCGTACCTGATTTTCATTTTAATGAGATACATAGGCAACCCTTCTTGGGTTCGGTATTATTTTTCCAAAAGTAAAAATAAAAAAATAAAAAAAAGTTTGTTAATATTTTAAAAGTTATATCTACATGAACTACGCACACCTGATTCTCATTTTAATGAGATACGTAGGCAGCCCTTCTCGGGTTCGGTAATCATTCTTTAAAAAAAACAAATACTTGTACATACTGTAAGAGTCATGTCTTCATCTCGGTCGGGACCTATTGTAGTTAAGAGCATGTAAATATATTCGATATGATGGAAAAGACTGACTTTACGGTAAACTATAGATTCTCGTGGTACCTCTTATCTGTACTTTTGTGATGCTTGAAAATTCTCTTGCATGCAATCAAGATAAGAATAAAACTAACCTTATGTTTCATGTGCATTGTGTGGTGAGCTTTTGATCAAAGTTCTATTGTGTTACACTGTTGATCTAGAACTTGACCTGAATATTTTTCGAGGCGAAATCCTGAGTAATGTTCGGTTTGAGAAAGGATTGTAGGCCTTTTTTGACCCGATTGTGCCTTTCAAAGCCTACCAAATTACATTAATCCCTAGTTTTCCCACTTTGAGCCTGAAACATTTCTTTAGACAACCACATCTTAACCACTACCCTTTTAAGTGCTTGAAAGCACTATCCTCTCTTGGCCCAACCTTCTTGAGTGCACCAAGAATGTGCAAATTATAAGAGAAGATCCATGTTTGAAATTTTCGAAAGCAAAGATATCGAATCTTCCAAAGTCAAGAAAATAAAAGACTTCTAGAGAAAAAAGAAATAAAGAAAGAAAGAAAAGGGGAAAGAAATAAAAAAAGGCAAAAATACCCTTTACAAAGTCAATGGAAAATGGGAAGGAAAATACTCCAACAAAAAGGAGAAAAATTTATAAAAAAGGAGTGAAATAAAAGAAAAGCTCCAAGAAATAAGGACTCAAAAGAAGTCTAAACAAAGAGAGTAAAAAAAAAAGAGAAGAATGGAAAAGCTCCAATAAATGAGAACTCCAAAGAAGTCGAAACAAAGGAAGAAAAAAGAAGAAGAAGGGAAAAGAGTCAAAAATGAGAATTCAAAAGAAGTTGAAAAGGGGGAGAACAATGAAGAGGATCTAACGCCAAAGGCGTACCAATCATTAAGAGCACAAATTCTGTGTGACGCTCAAGGAGGAATTAAGTCACTTTTATCCCAAATAAATATCCTACCCATCCCTAAGCCTACGTTACAAGCCAATGACAAGCCCTACATGATCTCATTCCAAATATTCTCACATTAGTGGAGATTTACATAAGGGTCAAGCATATGGTATCACAGTTGTGTGCATTGAACATTCTTGTGAGTGTGAGTGCACTTTGAAAAATGTCCTATGATCAAATGTTTCAAATATGTGTGAAATAGGACTAGCCTTTGTCGTGAGGGCACTTGAAACATGAGGATTGATACAATTCAAAACCTTTGTTTGAAGCAAGATGAACGGATCTTGTTGATCCTTAAGTATATTGAAGGTACCACTTGAAGCTGTAGGAATTACCTTAAATTCAATCTTAAAAGAGAAAAAAACAAAGAAAAAAAATAATAAATAAGAGATTTGCCTGCAATCCTAATTGTTGGTACCAATTGTAGTCAAGATTTGACTGTCTCATCACATTCTTTATTTAAAAATAAAAAAAAGAATAAAAAAAAAATATTAGCAAGCACTCATTCTTTAATATTTTTTTTTTAAAAAAAACTTTTTTTTCTTTTTTTAGAATCTTTCCATTTTATAAGAAAAAAAAATTGTCTTTTGAGTTGTTTATTGTAAAAAGTGTCATCAGGTTAATCTTGTATGTGTGAGAGTCCTATTTTACTTCATGGATTGTCCGTCCCAAAATGTGACATGTTTTTTTTTTATCTCTAGGCTTTGGATATCAAATGGAATATTATTTTCCTATTTCATCATGTTCATATTGTACATTTTCTACTGATTATCTTCTTTCAGATTCTTTGCAGTATTCATCATCTACAAGTTTGGAACTACATTTGACCTGATTCCTGCCTCAACAGGATATGTAGGCGCCACGACGGCTCGGTCATATACCCAGTGTGATTATATTTCTCCTTACAATAAAAACTGGGACAGAATTTTTGAAAATATTTCAAAAATTCACAATAAAGGTGTTATCGCCAACAAGTCAAGATTGAAGATCATTTTGAGATTTGCCAAAAATTCTAACTGGGACAGAATTTTTGAGGAAGACCTCCAAAATTCTGATAAGTACTGCGAGAAGTTTGATAGCAACTATAAAGATCATTTAGCGCTTGAAGCTCAACGTCAACGTGCAAATCTTCAACGCGATATTTTTTCTACTAATTGTTTCTTTTCAAGTACAGGAACAGGGGAAAGCAATGGGGAGATGAAACTTTCAAAACAATTCCCGAGCCATCCACCTCGTTACAGTTGGACATTCATCGAGCCATCCACCTTGTAACAGTGAAAAATCATTAGATCATGCATCGCGAGTTAATATTCATGCATCGCGAGTTAATATTCATGCATCGCGAGTCAATATTTATGCATTGAAAAAAATCATGCATCGCGAGTCAATATTTATGCAATGCAAAAAATCATGCATTGCGAGTCAATATTCATGCATCGCAAAAAAAAATAAAAAATCATGTATCGCGAGTCAATATTCATGCATAGTGGAAAATCATGCATCGCGAGTCAATATTCATGCATTGCAAAAAAAAATAAAAATCATGCATCGCGAGTCAATATTCATGCATCGCGAGTCAATATTCATGCATTGCAAAAAAAAAATCAAAAAAAATCATGCATCGCGAGTCAATATTCATCCATTGCAAAAAAAAAATCATGGATCGCGAATCAATATTCATTTATTGCAAAAAAAAAAAAAAATCATGCATCGCGTGTCAATATTCATGCATTGCAAAAAATCATGCATCGCGAGTCAATATTCATGCATCGCGAGTTAATATTCATGCATCGCGAGTTAATATTCATGCATAGCGGAAGATTATGCATTGCGAGTTAATATTTATGCATCGCGAGAAGATTTCATGCCTCGCATAGATTCATACATTGCAAGAAGATTTCATACCTTGCGGAATTTATCCATCGCGAGAAGATTTCATCCCTCGCAAAAATTTATACACCGCAAGAAGATTTCATACCTTGCGAAATTTATGCATCGCGAGAAAATTTCATCCCTCGCAAAATTTTATGCATCGCGAGAAGATTCCATCCCTCGCAAAAGTTTATACATCGCCAAGAAGATATTTGCATTTGCATCTTTTCAACGTTCAAGTCGGTGGAAACTTGCGTTGAAAGATATTTGCATTTAAGACGCATCTATTCGGAGGTGAAGGATGTGCACCATATCTTTTCAACGTTCAAGTCGGTGGAAACTTGCGTTGAAAGATATTTGCATTTAAGACGCATCTATTCGAAGGTGAAGGATGTGCACCATATCTTTTCAACGTTCAAGTCGGCGAAAACTTGCGTTGAAAGATATTTGCATTTAAGACGCATCTATTCAGAGGTGAAGGATGTGCACCATATCTTTTCAATGTTCAAGTCGGTGGAAACTTGCGTTGAAAGATATTTGCATTTAAGACGCATCTATTCGGAGGTGAAGGATGTGCACCATATCTTTTCAACGTTCAAGTCGGTGGAAACTTTCATTGAAAGATATTTGCTTTTAAAACGCATCTATTCGGAGGTGAAGGATGTGCACCATATATTTTCAACGTTCAAGTCGGTGGAAACTTGCGTTGAAAGATATTTTCATTTAAGGCGCATCTATTTGGAGGTGAAGGTTGTGCACCCTATCTATTCAACGTTCAAGTCGGTGGAAACTTGCGTTGAAAGATGTTTACATTTTGTCCTACCGATGGACATACATTCAAAATTCTACCGATGGATAATCTTTTCATCTGTCCTACCGATGGACATACATTCAAAATCCTATCGATGGATAATCTTTTCATTCGTCCTACCGATGGACATGCATTCAAAATCCTACCGATGGATAATCTTTTCATTTGTCTTACCGATGAACATACATTCCAAATCCTACAGATTGATCATCATCTTCATTCGTTCTACCAAGGGATCTAACATTCTAGAGGATGCACTCTCAGAGGAGCCACATGTACGAATTACTTCAACAAAGACGCAACAAAGCGTGGAACCTTTTAGATGCGAGTTCCGAATTGACTTCCACTATATTTTCACCGCACTTCTCTAGAAAGGTCATGTGTTCGGTCAAAATTGGGTTTGTCAATTTTCGTCGTCCACGATTTCTTTCATCAATCAAACACAACGAAAGGGACAGCTGTTGACACCCAATTTTGGCCTAACATTTTAAAAAATTCGTAATTTTAAAGTTTTATTTATTTAATAGCTTAGAATAATTTTTTAATATAATTTTTAATAAGTTTATCGATAACTATCTTTATTTATCAAAATTTAGGATTTTTTGTTAATTTTTAAAAATTACATTTGACATGTCATTAATTACGTTCATTATATTATTTTAAAATTCATTTTATTTGTTACATTTGTTAATATTTGTATTTAATTTAGCACAATCTAAAATTTAGTCAAATACGAAAAACAATTAAAATTTAGAAATTCTATTAATAATTTTGGGCCTACAATTTCAAGCCCACACATTTGGGTCCATCACATTTTATTTATTTAAGTTAAAATTGGTGATGGATAGATGGAGAAAAGGGGGGAATTAATTTTAGAGAGGGGAAAAAAAACAACCCTAATCTTTTTTCCCCTAGCCGCCTCCTCTCTTCCTTCTTCCTCTCCTCTCCCTCTCCTTAGCCGCCTCCTCTCTTCCTTCTTCCTCTCCTCTCCCTCTCCTTGGCAGCCACCCAAACAACCTCAAATCACTCTCCATTTTCCTTCTCCAACAGTGAACAAGACCTTGGAATCCGGCGATCCTCCTCCTTTCCTCCATCTCTGGAGAAACACCAACAATCACCAGCAGTTCACATCACCAAACAGCCAGCCAACCATCACCCTTTTTCCGACCAAACAACAACCAGAATACCACAAAATTTTGCCTAAAAAAACAGCCAACAACACTCCATTCCGGCAGCGAGCAGCCACCAGAAAACCACCCCTGTTTCCTCTTTTGTTTGCTGGAATGAGTCACTCCGACGAGGGGCTCAAAGCTCCGATGAATCGGAGCTAAACAATGAATCAGACTCGCTACCTCCCCTCCCATTTCTCCCTTTTTGTTTTTTTCTAATTTTCTTTTACAGATCTCAGGGAAGCTCGATTCCAACCAACACTGCAAGTGAAACGGATCTCAAACCACGGCCAGACCCTGCCCTAAGCTTCGACCCCACACTGCCCATATTTGGCCGGAAAACACATCACTTCGGTAATCTTAATTTCAGTACAACATGTTTATTTCTTACTCCATTTATTATTCAAAATATTATTTGATTCCAATGCTAGCATTTTGTTTTTTGGTCGATTTGTTCATTATTGTTGTTTACTGTTACTACCAATTTGATTTTGATGGCTGATGAGTGTTGTTATTGTTTTATTATTTGATGGTTGTATTTGTTATTGTTTGGTGACATTTTGAACCAATTTTTTTCCCCTTAATTTAGTTGGATCTGTAAATACAATTTTGTGATTTACAAATTTATTTAGTTTAGTGTTATTTGAAGTTTTATAGATAAATGTTATTTAGGTTCTTGATATTTTATCGATTTTTGGTTTTGAGTTGTTTAATTTAGTCATCAGTGTTGCTTTTTTTTATTATTATTATTATTATTATTATTATTATTATTTGTTTTCCTTTTTATAGACATTTAGGTTATTATGATTTATTTTTGTTGTCAAATGGGTTGCTTTGTGAATTTTTTTTTAAGTGAGTCGAACTTACTGTTTTAGTTTCCATCTTTATTTATAATATTTCTTGCTTTTTATTGTTTATTTCATTAGCTTGTTTAGTTTGTTGGGCTATGGTTTGTTATATGATGTTGTGACATTTATTTTACTGTTATGCCTCTTTTATTTATTGTTGGTATATTTAACATTGATTTCTTATAATTGAGTTGGGTATGTTTGATCACTTTTATTATTATTAATTTATTTGAATTTTTCACCCACTTTAAGGCTAAGTTGGTTATGTTTTTGCTCCATTTGTTCATTGTTTGTTTACGTTTTTTTTATGTCTCTATTTTAGATATTCATTAATTGTTATTAGTTGTTATTTTATCATCTTCGTTTCTTCAAATTTCAATACTACTAATGAACTAATTTTAAATGTTCCAACGAATTGGTTAGTTTGGAAAATCTCCATCTTATTCACTTACTATTATTATTATTTTCTCAAATAAAGAAGATCACCATTAACACTTATTGTTTGTCACTGTGCTACTATGCACTTCTTCCTTTTTTTTTAATTTTAGAATTTAGTTTGACGTGTATTATATTCTTTATTCTTCGTGAAAGTTATTTGTTAAATTGGCCAATGAAAAATCTATCCGTCGGGTTTAGAGGCCTTTCCATTTTAAAAGACGGAAATCTAATTTAAGTTCATATATGTTTATTTGTTAAATTGGCCAATGAAAAATCTCTCCGTCGGGTTTAGAGGCCTCCACATTTTGAAAGACGGAAATTTAATTAAGTATTATTTACTTGTTAAAATGGCCAATGAAAAATCTCTCCGTCGAGTTTAGAGGCCTCCACATTTTGAAAGACGGAAATTTAATTAAGTATTATTTACTTGTTAAAATGGCCAATGAAAAAATCTCTCCGTCGGTTTTGGAGGCCTTCCCTATTTTAAAAGACGGAAATTTAATTTAAGTTCATAAATATTTATTTGTTAAATTGGCCGATGAAGAAATTACCGTCGATTTCCAAGGCCTCCAATGTTAATAAGACGGATGTTTTCTTTTAAATTTATTATTTTCTATATTTAATTTTATTCATATTTATTTATTACTAACACTTTTACTAAGTGTGTTTACAGGTACCCAAGACTGGCTTCCTTGAAGCTATTCGAAAGGAGTTCGAATTATATTTTTAATTAATTATTTTGTATATATCGATGTTAGGCAAACCTTAGTCCGATATTATTATTTTATTTTTATTGCGTATATTGTATGTTATTATATTTGTACATTATTTTATTTTCCTCCTCAATTTGAAAAAAAATGAATTCAGTCGGGACCCACACTTGTGGATTTCGAAGGGTGCCTAACCCCTTTCCTTCGAAATAATTTGAACCCCCTACCTAGAATCAATTGGTTTCGTAGATCACATAATATTTTTCCTAGTTTTCCTAAAATTAGGTGGCGACTCTTTTTAAAACTCGTTTATTTTTTAAAACTCTTTCAAAATTGAATAAATTAATAATTTTTTGAGTCACCGCGACGTTTCGCCCTATTTGAACAGAGTGGGGATGTAAACAGAATGGCGACTCCGCTGGGGACTATTAGAGGTTCTAACCATATGAATTCATTTTTTTTTAAATTGAGGAAATTCTTTTATTGTGTTATACCTTGTATTTTTATATTTCCTTGATGATGTGTATATTGTATTTGTTGTTTATTCAATTTTCTTTTATTGTATGTATATTGTCATTGCACTCATACATCTTTCCGCCAAATGGCAAATAGTATGCATTAGGAAAATGGAAGTTACGTGGCTTTCCACGGCTTCTTTCAGAAATACACAAGAGTTTCATTTGGAAGTATCAAACGAATAGTTGGAATGCGGTCATCCGACGTCGTTTGGTAGCTTCACCCCGTTGTTTGTCCGACTCGGGTTACCGTCAACTTGAAAACTATTCTAGTGAAGTCTAAGATAGAGCAAAACCAAATCCAAATCTAAGCATTGAACTAAGATGACCCAACACCCAAGGTGTGTTGGGTTCATTAGATAGACCACCTTGAGTCCAAAAGGGCCTCCGGCCTAAACGGACAATCATAATTGTGTGTAATTTGAAGGATGTATACGACATTTGACAAACCATGGTCCATCTGATTAGAGAGTTATTTTAATAGTCTATTTTTGTCAAAATCGATTCTTCACAAGCTATCATTCCATCAAATAAGTGTTGACAATCGAAGATGACAACAAGTTCAAGAGAGAGTACCTTTCACAAAGGCTTAGAATAGGATGGTACCCCTGCGTGGGATTGAATAAATGTATTTTTTTTTTCATTTTTTTTCCCCCTTACTTCAAATTCTATTTCATTTATTCATAAAATATTGTAGCAAGTGTTTTTGGTGAACAATGGAAAGTTGTCAAATGTCGTAATACATCCTTTAAATCGGTAGGCCTACCCTAGGCATAAAAGGGTCACATATTTGTATAGGATGCGCAATAATTGTTTGTATGCTATGTGATATATTTCAGTTTGTCTTTAATTAAAACAGTATTTGTGTGTGTTTAATTCATTATTTGTGTGATATTTTGCATTATCCATTATGTACATGAACTAACACTCTTACATTTTGAGTTGTTCTTCTTCACAGCGAAAAATTGATTTATGTCTGAATTCAGAAATCATTATTTGTCCGAAGTCGCAAGAGACAAGAGGATTAGCGAAATGCGAGTCCTTGTAATTCACAAGACATTAATATTAAGTCAAAACGATAAATCAGGGGAGTATTTGACTATGAGGTGACACCCATTTATTTTTATTATTATTTTGCATGATGGTCCTGCTCTCACATATTTCTCATATTTTTGTAGGAATACCGTCCCCGACATCAGTCGGGGATGTCATAACAATGTTTGGATCTCGTGAAAATTGGGAGGAGACAGTTCCAAGAAAACATCCAAAAAGAGTATACGTAGAAATTACTGTGAAAATTTGCAGGTTACATTCAAAAGACAGTATAAAAATTGACGATTAAGAGACTATAAAACATATTGGTGCGGAAAAAAAGGGTCAAAAAACACTTCATGACTATAAATTTTAGTGGCGTTAGACCTAGAAATTTCTTTGAGTTGTCTAAATCTTTAAATTATTATGTGCCTTATCTGACGAACTACGCATACCTGATTCTCATTTTAATGAGATACGTAGGCAACCCTTCTTGGGTTCGGTATTATCTTCTCAAAAAAAAAATAGTTTGTTAATATTTTCCAAGTCATATCTGCACGAACTACGCACACCTGATTTTCATTTTAATGAGATACGTAGGCAACCCTTCTTGGGTTCGGTATTATCTTCTCAAAAAAAAAATAGTTTGTTAATATTTTCCAAGTCATATATGGACGACCTACGCGTACCTGATTCTCATTTTAATGAGATACGTAGGCAACCCTTCTTGGGTTCGGTATTATCTTCTAAAAAAAAAAAATAAAAAAAAAATAGTTTGTTAATATTTTTCAAGTCATGTCTGCATGAACTACGCACACCTGATTCTCATCTTAATGAGATACGTAGGCAGCCCTTCTCGGGTTCGGTAATCATTCTTTCAAAAAACAATTAACAAAAAAAATTACTCGTACATACTGTAAGAGTCATGTCTTCAGCTCAGTTGGGACCTATTGTAGTTAAGAGCATGTAAATATATTCGATATGATGGAAAAGACTGACTTTGCGGTAAACTATAGATTCTCGTGGTACCTCTTATCTATACTTTTGTGATGCTTGAAAATTCTCTTGCATGCAATCAAGATAAGAATAAAACTAACCTTATGTTTCATGTGCATTGTGTGGTGAGATTTTGATCAAAGTTCAATTGTGTTACACTGTTGATCTAAAACTTGACCTGAATGTTTTTCGAGGCGAAATCCTGAGTAATGTTTGGTTTGAGAAAGGATTGTAGGCCTTTTTTGACCCGATTGTGCCTTTCGAAGCTTACCAAATTACATTAATCCCTAGTTTTCCCATTTTGAGCCTGAAACCTTTATTTGGATAACCACATTTAACCACTACCCTTTTGAGTGCTTACAAGCACTATCCTCTCTTGGCCCAACCTTCTTGAGTGCACCAAGAATGTGCAAATTATAAGAGAAGATCCATGTTTGAAATTTCCAAAAGCAAAGATATTGAGTCTCCCAAAATCAAGAAAGCAAAGACTCTAGAGAAATGAGAGAAAGGAAGAGAAAAAAAGGAAGGGTGGAAGAAATAAAGAAAGGTAAAAAAAATACCTTTACAGAGTCAATGAAAGGTGGGAAGGAAAATACTCCAATAAAAAGGAGAAAAATTTATAAGAAAGGAGTGAAATAAAAGAAAAGCTTTGAGAAATAAGGATTCAAAAGAAGTCAAAACAAAGAAAAAAAAAAGAAGAAGAAGAAGAGAAGAATGGAAAAGCTCCAAAAAATGAGAACTCAAAAGAAGTCGAAACAAAAGAAGAAAAAAGAAGAAGAAGGGAAAAGAGTCAAAAATGAGAATTCAAAAGAAGTTGAAAGGGGGGAGAACAATGAAGAGGATCTAACGCAAAGGCGTACCAATCATTAAGAGCACAAATTTTGGGTGACGCTCAGGAAGGAATTCATTCACTTTTATCCCAAATAAATATCATACCCATCCCTAAGCCTACGTTACAAGCCAATGACAAGCCCTACATGATCTCATTCCAAATGTTCTCACATTAGTGGAGATTTACATAAGGGTCAAGCATATGGTATCACAGTTGTACGCATTGAACATTCTTGTGAGTGTGAGTGCACTTTGGAAAATGTCCTAAAATTAAATATTTCAAATATGTGTGAAATAGGACAAGTCTTTTTCGTAAGGGCACTTGAAAAATGAGGATTGATACAATTCAAAACCTTTGTTTGAAACAAGATGAACGGATCATGTTGATCCTTAAGTATATTGGAGGTACCACTTGAAGCTGTAGGAATAACCTTAAATTCAATCTCAAAAAAAAAAAAAGAATGACAGATTTACCTGCAATCTTAACTGTTGGTACCAATTGTAGTGAAAGTTTGACTATCTCATCACATTTTTTATTTTTCAAAAAAAAAAAAAAAAAAAAAGTGAGCAAACACTCATTCTTTAATATTTTAAAACATTTTTAAGAATCTTTCAATTTTATAAAAAAAAAAAAATTGTCTTTTGAGTTGTTCATTGTAAAAAGTGTCATAGGGTTAATCTTGTATGTGCGAGAGTCCTATTTTACTTCATGGATTGTCCGTCCCAAAATGTGACATGTTTTTTTTTATCTCTAGGCTTTGGATATCACATGCAATATTATTTTCCTATTTCATCATGTTCATATTGTACATTTTCTACTGATAATCTTCTTTCAGATTCATTGCAGTATTCATCATCTACAAGTTTGGAACTACATTTGACCTGATTCCTGCCTCAACAGGATATGTAGGCGCCACAACGGCTCGGTCATATACCCAGTGTGATTATTATTTCTCCTTACAATAAAAACTGGGACAGAATTTTTGAAAATATCTCAAAAATTCTCAATAGAGGTGTTATCACCAACAAGTCAAGATTGAAGATTATTTCTGAGATTTGCCAAAATTCTAACTGGGACAGAATTTATGAGGAAGACCTCAAAATTCTGATAAGTACTGAGAGAAGCTTGATATCAACTACAAAGATCATGCATCGAGAGTCAATAATCATGCATAGCGGAAAATCATGCATTGCGAGTCAATATTTATGCATTGCAAAAAAAAAATAAAAAAAATAGATCATGCATCGAGAGTCAATAATCATGCATAGCGGAAAATCATGCATCGCGAGTTAATATACATACATTGCGAGAAGATTTCATTCCTCGCATAAGTTTACATATCGCAAGAAGATTTCATACCTTGCGGAATTTATGCATCGCGAGAAGATTCCATCCCTCGCAAAATTTATGCATTGCGGGAAGATATTCATGCCCCGCAGAAGATCATGCATCGAGAGTCAATAATCATGCATAGCGGAAAATCATGCATTGCGAGTCAATATTCATGCATTGCAAAAAAAAAAATAAAAAAAATCATGCATCGAGAGTCAATATTCATGCATAGCGGAAAATCATGCATCGCGAGTTAATATACATACATTGCGAGAAGATTTCATTCCTCGCAAAAGTTTACATATCGCAAGAAGATTTCATGCCTTGCGGAATTTATGCATCGCGAGAAGATTCCATCCCTCGCAAAATTTATGCATTGCGGGAAGATATTCATGCCCCGCAGAAGATAATGCATCGAGAGTCAATAATCATGCATAGCGGAAAATCATGCATTGCGAGTCAATATTCATGCATTGCAAAAAAAAAATAAAAAAATAATAATAAAAAAAAAAAAAATTATGCATCGCGAGAAGATTCCATCCCTCGCAAAAGTTTATACATCGCCAAGAAGATATTTGCATTTGCATCTTTTCAACGTTCAAGTCAGTGGAAACTTGCGTTGAAAGATATTTGCATTTAAGACGCATCTATTCAGAGGTGAAGGATGTGCACCATATCTTTTCAACGTTCAAGTCGGTGAAAACTTGCGTTGAAAGATATTTGCATTTAAGACGCATCTATTCAGAGGTGAAGGATGTGCACCATATCTTTTCAACGTTCAAGTCGGTGAAAACTTGCGTTGAAAGATATTTGCATTTAAGATGCATCTATTCGGAGGTGAAGGATGTGCACCATATCTTTTCAACGTTCAAGTCGGTGGAAACTTTCGTTGAAAGATATTTGCTTTTAAAACGCATCTATTCGGAGGTGAAGGATGTGCACCATATATTTTCAACGTTCAAGTCGGTGGAAACTTGCGTTGAAAGATATTTTCATTTAAGGCGCATCTATTTGGAGGTGAAGGTTGTGCACCCTATCTATTCAACGTTCAAGTCGGTGGAAACTTGCGTTGAAAGATGTTTACATTTTGTCCTACCGATGGACATACATTCAAAATTCTACCGATGGATAATCTTTTCATCTGTCCTACCGATGGACATACATTCAAAATCCTATCGATGGATAATCTTTTCATTCGTCCTACCGATGGACATGCATTCAAAATCCTACCGATGGATAATCTTTTCATTTGTCTTACCGATGAACATACATTCCAAATCCTACAGATTGATCATCATCTTCATTCGTTCTACCAAGGGATCTAACATTCTAGAGGATGCACTCTCAGAGGAACCACATGTGCGAATTACTTCAACAAAGACGCAACAAAGCGTGGAACCTTTTAGATGCGAGTTCCGAATTGACTTCCACTATATTTTCACCGCACTTCTCTAGAAAGGTCATGTGTTCGGTCAAAATTGGGTTTGTCAATTTTCGTCGTCCACGATTTCTTTCATCAATCATACACAACGAAAGGGACAGCTGTTGACACCCAATTTTGGCCTAACATTTTAAAAAATTCGTAATTTTAAAGTTTTATTTATTTAATAGCTTAGAATAATTTTTTAATATAATTTTTAATAAGTTTATCGATAACTATCTTTATTTATCAAAATTTAGGATTTTTTGTTAATTTTTAAAAATTGCATTTCACATGTCATTAATTACGTTCATTATATTATTTTAAAATTCATTTTATTTGTTACATTTGTTAATATTTGTGTTTAATTTAGCATAATCTAAAATTTAGTCAAATACGAAAAACAATTAAAATTTAGAAATTCTATTAATAATTTTGGGCCTACAATCACACATTTGGGTCCATCACATTTTATTTATTTAAGTTAAAATTGGTGATGGATAGATGGAGAAAAGGGGGGAATTAATTTTAGAGAGGGGAAAAAAAACAACCCAAATCTTTTTTCCCCTAGCCGCCTCCTCTCTTCCTTCTTCCTCTCCTCTCCCTCTCCTTAGCCGCCTCCTCTCTTCCTTCTTCCTCTCCTCTCCCTCTCCTTGGCAGCCACCCAAACAACCTCAAATCACTCTCCATTTTCCTTCTCCAACAGTGAACAAGACCTTGGAATCCCGCGATCCTCCTCCTTTCCTCCATCTCTGGAGAAACACCAACAATCACCAGCAGTTCACATCACCAAACAGCCAGCCAACCATCACCCTTTTTCCGACCAAACAACAACCAGAATACCACAAAATTTTGCCTAAAAAAACAGCCAACAACACTCCATTCCGGCAGCGAGCAGCCACCAGAAAACCACCCCTGTTTCCTCTTTTGTTTGCTGGAATGAGTCACTCCGACGAGGGGCTCAAAGCTCCGATGAATCGGAGCTAAACAATGAATCAGACTCGCTGCCTCCCCTCCCATTTCTCTCTTTTTGTTTTTTTCTAATTTTCTTTTACAGATCTCAGGGAAGCTCGATTCCAACCAACACTGCAAGTGAAACGGATCTCAAACCACGGCCAGACCCTGCCCTAAGCTTCGACCCCACACTGCCCATATTTGGCCGGAAAACACATCACTTCGGTAATCTTAATTTTCAGTACAACATGTTTATTTCTTACTCCATTTGTTATTCAAAATATTATTTGATTCCAATGCTAGCATTTTTTTTTTTTGGTCGATTTGTTCATTATTGTTGTTTACTGTTACTACCAATTTGATTTTGATGGCTGATGAGTGTTGTTATTGTTTTATTATTTGATGGTTGTATTTGTTATTGTTTGGTGACATTTTGAACCAATTTTTTTCCCCTTAATTTAGTTGGATCTGTAAATACAATTTTGTGATTTACAAATTTATTTAGTTTAGTGTTATTTGAAGTTTTATAGATAAATGTTATTTAGGTTCTTGATATTTTATCGATTTTTGGTTTTGAGTTGTTTAATTTAGTCATCAGTGTTGCTTTTTATTATTATTATTATTATTATTATTATTATTATTATTTGTTTTCCTTTTTATAGACATTTAGGTTATTATGATTTATTTTTGTTGTCAAATGGGTTGCTTTGTGAATTTTTTTTTAAGTGAGTCGAACTTACTGTTTTAGTTTCCATCTTTATTTATAATATTTCTTGCTTTTTATTGTTTATTTCATTAGCTTGTTCAGTTTGTTGGGCTATGGTTTGTTATATGATGTTGTGACATTTATTTTACTGTTATGCCTCTTTTATTTATTGTTGGTATATTTAACATTGATTTCTTATAATTGAGTTGGGTATGTTTGATCACTTTTATTATTATTAATTTATTTGAATTTTTCACCCACTTTAAGGCTATGTTGGTTATGTTTTTGCTCCATTTGTTCATTGTTTGTTTACGTTTTTTTTATGTCTCTATTTTAGATATTCATTAATTGTTATTAGTTGTTATTTTATCATCTTCGTTTCTTCAAATTTCAATACTACTAATGAACTAATTTTAAATGTTCCAACGAATTGGTTAGTTTGGAAAATCTCCATCTTATTCACTTACTATTATTATTATTTTCTCAAATAAAGAAGATCACCATTAACACTTATTGTTTGTCACTGTGCTACTATGCACTTCTTCTTTTTTTTTTTTAATTTTAGAATTTAGTTTGACGTGTATTATATTCTTTATTCTTCGTGAAAGTTATTTGTTAAATTGGCCAATGAAAAATCTATCCGTCGGGTTTAGAGGCCTTTCCATTTTAAAAGACGGAAATCTAATTTAAGTTCATATATGTTTATTTGTTAAATTGGCCAATGAAAAATCTCTCCGTCGGGTTTAGAGGCCTCCACATTTTGAAAGACGGAAATTTAATTAAGTATTATTTACTTGTTAAAATGGCCAATGAAAAATCTCTCCGTCGAGTTTAGAGGCCTCCACATTTTGAAAGACGGAAATTTAATTAAGTATTATTTACTTGTTAAAATGGCCAATGAAAAAATCTCTCCGTCGGTTTTGGAGGCCTTCCCTATTTTAAAAGACGGAAATTTAATTTAAGTTCATAAATATTTATTTGTTAAATTGGCCGATGAAGAAATTACCGTCGATTTCCAAGGCCTCCAATGTTAATAAGACGGATGTTTTTTTTTAAATTTATTATTTTCTATATTTAATTTTATTCATATTTATTTATTACTAACACTTTTACTAAGTGTGTTTACAGGTACCCAAGACTGGCTTCCTTGAAGCTATTCGAAAGGAGTTCGAATTATATTTTTAATTAATTATTTTGTATATATCGATGTTAGACAAACCTTAGTCCGATATTATTATTTTATTTTTATTGCGTATATTGTATGTTATTATATTTGTACATTATTTTATTTTCCTCCTCAATTTGAAAAAAAAATGAATTCAGTCGGGACCCACACTTGTGGATTTCGAAGGGTGCCTAACCCCTTCCCTTCGAAATAATTTGAACCCCCTACCTAGAATCAATTGGTTTCGTAGATCACATAATGTTTTCCTAGTTTTCCTAAAATTAGGTGGCGACTCTTTTTAAAACTCGTTTATTTTTTAAAACTCTTTCAAAATTGAATAAATTAATAATTTTTTGAGTCACCGCGACGTTTCGCCCTATTTGAACAGAGTGGGGATGTAAACAACCACCTTGGCAGAGCGTGAACCTTGCTTTGCACCATTTGAGCCTATCGTTTTCCTTGAATGAAACTTGAACTCATTTTACCCGTTTTCCCAACCTATAACATTCATGGAGGATTGATCACTTTAAATAGACAAATTAGGCCAAACACCTAAGTTTGGGGTGTGGTGAAAAAGGAGGAAAATCAAGAAGTTTGAAAATGCGTCCTTAAAGGAGCTTGTTGTTGAAAAAGATGAAACCCCACCATCTAAAAAACCAATAGAGAAGAGAGAAAAGTGAAAGAAGAAAAAGATCGAAAATGAAAACAATTATGGAACTAAAGTGTGTGCAATGAGGAAAAAGGAATGGGGTATCCAATGAATCACACTTAAAATGACATAGGGTGGATTGTGAATAGTGGAAAGGGTGAACGAAAGGGAAAAATAATGAAATGTAGGATATGATTCATGAAGGTAAAAGTCACTTAGCAAAAAATGATTATATATGTGTACCCTTGGCTCGGTTACAATCCTTAAAAGACCTTTGTGATCTTGATTGAGCTTATTAACATGTTGATTGGAAAATAAGGGTAAGCCTATGGGGAAAAATCATGCATGTGTTTATCTTTGAGAGAGTGGGAGTTGTTTGTGATTCCTTCATTCTGAATAACTTGATGATCTTTGTGTGTGTATAGAATCATTCTTGTTGTCAAGGCATTCAAATGCTTTTATTGAACTTCAACTTGTATTTGTAGATAGCATTTTGAACTTGAATTCTATTTGTTGATGGCTAGCCACGGTTTGAAACTTGGAGTGCACAATTGAACACTGCATAAGTAGATTAAACCTCATGTGCATTCATGTTGAGTCTTGAGTAGAACTACTTGTGGAAATCCGTGTTGAACTGATTAATCACGTGTATTACTTGAGGATAAGCAAAAGTTTAAGTTGGGGGTGTTGATGAGTCGGGGGTTTCAACTGATTTGAGGCTTTATTTTCATAGTTTTATTGTCCTAAGTGCCTAATATATGCTCTAAACTGATGTTGAAGTGTTGATTTTAGCAAAAAAAGGCAAAAGAGCAAGGCAAGGACATTACCATGCAAAAGAATAAGCTAGCAAACAGAAGAAGTTGAAGAAGGGTAATCCTGGTGATCGCCAAGACCACTCGGCAAACCGCCGAGTAGTCCTCACCTCGCCAAAGGTTACATCATGGAAAAGACAACTTGTCGATGGAAATGACACTTTGGTGAACCACAGAAAGGGTCAGCGACAAGGACCCTGACCACCAAAAGTTACAGAAGTTGAATGTTGAAGAGGCTATTCAGGAAGGTGATGAAGATAGACACATAAGTCGGGGATGGACGACTTACTCCACCGACTCCGAAGGATGAAAATTTGGAAGAGTATAAATATGATTTTTAAAATAGTTTTGACAGTATTGAGGTTCCTAGAGTTTCAAAATTTGAGACACATTCTACCCTTAGGGTTTTGATCCAAAAACTTTTCTTAGTAATTTTAGTAGAATTTCTAATTGGGTTTTGATATAAGTTGATTACAAGCATTGTGAATAATGAATTTTTGTTACCCAACTGATGGATAATCTAGTTGGTATTATTTTCTAACCTTTTATAACTGTCACGACCCACACCGCTGTGATTGGAACCCATACTAACTCTACAGTGGGAGAACCACTACAATAACCAAAACAAGCAACTAAACAAAAAACTAAGGCAGTTAAAGATACAAAAGCAATTTTAAATAACTAAATTATTTATTTAGGAACTAAACAACTAAACAATTCAGAAATACAACCCCTAGAACCTGAAAGTCATTGTACAAAAACTCTACTAATGACAAGTCTAAGAACAAGAGGTAGAACCCTAAAACTAAAACTACCCCTGAAAGAATAGTTTGAGTCCGAAGAGAATGGACTTAAACAAAATACAATTCAAGGTAGTCCGGAAGAACTAGCTCACCCTTGAATTCAGAATGGTCGATGATCTTCTAAACGAGGTCTGTCAATAGTCGCTGGAAGATGCCAATTACTCAACCAAAACAAGAGCAACTGTAGTATCAGTAGACAATCACAATGTACTGGTAGGACCACGTGGCTATCCCACTAAGTGAAACATATATAAGTAACCACAACATTATAAAACATGCATATACGAAACATATACAATATGATCATTATTCACATCAACAAACAGTTTCACAATTCTCAACAATATACAATTAAATCATTTTGGAGTAACAAATAGTCTTTCAATATCAATCATCATTAGATATGAATGTAATCCTCGCAAGTAGATACACAACACAGTTTAATGGTCCTCTCACGGAACCCAATTCAATGGTCCTGTCATGGAACCCACACCCAAACTTTTAGCTTGCTGGAACGTGACAATCCGATCCCATTTTTATGCCGAAACATGGCAACCGATCCCATAGTTTTGCCAGAATGCGGAAACCCGATCTAATATTTATACCGGAACGTGAAAATCCGATCCAAGTTAGCTTGCCAAAACGTGGCAATTCGATCCCCATTCGCACACCACAGTCATAATCACAAGTACATCATCAAGATCATACAACATGAGGTGATTCATGGCATACAACTATTCAATTATCCTCATTTACTATTAGAGCGATCATTAATAAAACATTCGTATACATACATGCATTATAATGAAGAAATTACAAACATATAACACACCAACATGAAATCACAACCATTACCTACCTTGAATCCAAGCTTGAATCCCCTAAGGCACTTGAATCTTCCCTTTTCGGATTCTTTTCACTTGTTCTAGGTCTACAATAATTAATATACGCAAGGATCAACAATCAAAGGTCTAATTATTTGGATTACAACAAACCCAATAACCCTAGACAAACCCAAGATCCTAATACCAAAATTAGGGATTTTTCCACCATAATTCTTCGATTAATACCCTTTCCAATCGATAATAACCCAAGAAAATAGGTTCTACAAATTGAAAAATAGATTACGGGTGTTAAAAACTTACCTTTAGCCTTAATAATGGTGAACTTTTTTCAAGAAATCGTCTGGGGTCGCCTCCGTAGCCCTAAAAGTAAAAAATATCAAATATGGTCATTTAATGGTTTATTAGCGACTTTAAGTCGCGTCTAGCCCCCTAAAGCGGACCCATCCAGCACATCAGTGCAGCTCCAGCGCCCAGAATCCCGCCTTAGCGGCCTCGACAGAGACAAAATGTACCTATTCATGAAAAGATCATTTCTGGGAGTTCTACTTGTCCGAATTTGATTTCATAAGTGTTACGGGTTCCTTATCGTCTTGTCTATCTACTTATGTGATGAAATTCACAATTAGATCTCTCATTCATTTCTAGATTTTCCTTATACCTTAATGCCTCTGATTTCTTCCAAATCAAGACGAGGTTGGGAAATTCCAAGTTACTACAAAAGAGTTTTGTGGCCCTAATTCTTTCTTCATTGGCTTTTCCCTATCGACAGAATCAGGTCGTTACAATATATACTTTACCCATCACTTGTCCCCGAGTGATAAACTAGGAAAGACTTGGCTAAAGTAAAGGTAGAGTAGTATCTGAAACATTGAATTACTAGGGATTCTTGGCTCATATCCCCTTCTTACCAAATCTCATTACCCCTTAAGGGTTTCATATCTCCAACCTCAAATCAACCAATTTAATAGCTACATACTCCCTTACCATGCATCAATGAAGTCATCTCAACACTCGAGCGATAAATATTGTTGTATGTAACTGAATCAACAAAATGAATCTCAATAGCCACCAAAATTGATCGTACACATGTCTGCACATGTTATCAAGGGCTTGACACAAATATCAAGACGAATTCTTTCTCACATAACCATGATAAACTCCTAAATAAAAAAATTAATGGTGAACCTAATCCCACCAACACACGCTCATAATACCCAAACAATCATCGTTCTTATGAACATCTCCATCTCACAACATCAATTTCTATAAGCTTAATTTACACAAATTTCAATCTTTAGACATCATATACTCCTTGAGAGATATGTCCAACCATACAAACCATCCAAAAACACTATCGAAATGCTAGATTTAGTAATTTTAGATTACCTCTTAAGAATTGCCGAATTCGATTCAAATTCCCATATTCTACCACACATAATAGATAAATGACCTTGACGACAAGCTAAATATCAAGATTGACGGACGACCTTCAGTACGCACGGTTGCTATTCTACAATTTCTCATAATCAAGGTGGTACAAGTAGAACCACTAAAATACTTTAACAACTCCTAGACCATACCACATAAGTCATCCAAAATAACCGGATCATCACAATATTCCCACTCAACCACGAGAGCTTCGCATAATCTGTACATCTGATCCACCACTAGACCCATCCACAAAATGAAAACACGTGAAAGCTTAACTAGTACATCATCCTCACAACCATGTGCAAAAATGATATAGATGGTCACATAAGCTTTTATCAAATAACATGAAAGGTTTTCTTTTGAAGAGTCGATACCAACCATTTTCATTCACTTGACTAAACATATTTTTCATATCCTTCAACTGAAGCCAACACTCTCAATACTAACAACCATCATAACCACTCCAACCATTTTACTTACTTTTAGACCAACACTTTTTCAATGAAAACCTTTCTAAGCTACTTTAACAATCAACAGTAATCAACTTTACAACTCAAACCAAGTGCAAGTCTTTTCAAATGCTCAATACTTGATACAAGTGACCATTCCACACCTTTAAAATTCATACCTTGACAAAATTTATCAACACAAATGTAGGCTTTCATTGAAAAATCTGTATTGTAAATTCAAGTGTATAACACAATCCCCTTATCTATCAACATTAGCTTATACCTCGAAGATTTTTATTAATTCATGGATCTTTGCTTATCCTTGATCGCATCCCCATCGATCTCACAATATCATTTGTTAAGATTTAATCGTACTCATTACTAAACTCAAAACAAAAATAGAGCACTTATCATCACACTCGAGCTAATGTTTGTACACTTCTTTCTCAAGTCCTTTATCAATAGTTTTTAAATAATTCGGCAGACTTGTGACCCTATTACCATAGCCTCATTATCACGAAATAAAACACGTGTCTGTGAACTCAATTATTTTCGCCTTTAAATATATCTCTTTAACCTTTTCAATCGATACGATATTCTTGCTCTCTCCTCTCTCAAAAGGTTGCACTCATCCCACTATTTTTCTTCAATTTGACTCTAGCTCTTTTAAGTTCTATTCGAGTGGTGTCCCGCCATCTCTTAAAACTTTCCATACAACCACGTTATTCACCAAATATTGAAAAACTACAACCTTACATACACGCAAGTCATAAATTTCTACACCGAATTCGCTTAGCCACAATCTTATTATATAGCTGCATCTCGTCACCATCTACTACAAACTCTTTTTACCATTATGATAAGTCATCCCTGACTATCGCTACAAGTCATCATTTTTGTCTACATATAACCCTCAAACTCAAGTATACTCGTCAAATTCAAAGGACTAACACAATTTGTTTGTATGCTCTTTCTAAAGAAATTTATTACCTTCACCCAGGTAAACTCAATGGGACTTTCTTTATCCATAAGCCTTTCATTTTTGTATTAATACACTCCCTTATGGCTTAAGATAAAAACATCAGTCCTTATACTACCCTTCTTTTCTTAACAACAAGACAGGAGCACCCCACTGGAAAACACTAGGACGGATGAAACCTTTATCACAAAGCCCTTGAATTCGAGCATTTAAGCTCTCTCAATTCTACACCACAAGAATAGACTCAATAGAGGGGGATTCGACATCAACATCTCTAATATGAGCCAATTACACAAAGTAATCATGCCCTACAAGTTTCCTAGCCTGAATGAAGGATATGATCTTAGCTAGATTAGGCTTGTACACCCATTCCTGCTCTGATCTTTCCCTATCGTGGATCTCTAGAGTTACCATCTTGGAATCACAACTAAGCCCGATAGAATAGGGGAACAACTAAGTTATTCCTAAGATTATATCGAGTCAGTTATATCAAGCATAGAAAATCAACCCAAATATGAGAATCCACCGCACAACAGGACTAGACGATACACATGGGTGACAATTAATGACTCCTCAACTAGGGTAGAAACCTGGATGAGGGCATCAAGTATATTAGAAACTAAATCAAATCCCAAGGCAATTGAACTGACATGTACGAATAAGAGAATCTGGATCAACAACACATTAGTCATTCGATCACAACAATTTTAACAATTGTGATCACTACATCTGACCCTCATATGCCTAGATTTTCCACAATTTTAACACACCTTATAAATTATATTTGATTTTTGAACACTGAGGGACAATTCGGGGTCCATAATTATGACCAGGGAAACAGGGAAAAACTGGTAAGGTTCTGCCTCCCTTTGCCCGCTCTAGCGGAATAAATCTCATTGTAGCGGCACCGATCCAACGCGAACAATCCCGTTGTATCGGCTCTGATGTGACCATAACCCAGGCCAAAAATTTCTTGGGGTTTTTCTATCTTCTCTAATTTCACCCAGCTTTACTTAACACCTTTGGAATAATCCCCATAGCTAGGACAATAATTAGTTACCCCGAGTCAATATTAATGACACACGTACCACAATTTCCCTTACGTTACATTCAACACTACAACTCACTCATTCCTAGGATACACCCAGACATTTACACGATTATCAATTGGTCGAAATGCACATCAAGATTTCTCGCTTACAAACCACATCGTAATTTATCTAGCCCCTTTCAACTAATCTCATGATGATTTTCCTTTTACAACAAGTCCCACGACACTCAAGCAATTAAAATTGACATATATTAACCATTTAGACCAACACATTGCACATATCACATTCAGTCAAGCAATACAGGGCACCTAATCATATCAAAGCATTCAAGTAATGCACCTTTTACATTCATTGTTAGTTTCAGGAAACTAGAAGCGCATATTCACCTTTCCAAGTTACAATTCACATATAAGTCCAAATTTTAATTTAATTAGTTCGTTCAATAAATGACCATTAGTCATGCCTTATACGGCCCAAGGACAGATACCAATTGGAACCCTCTCAATTCTAATTAACTTGCTTGTGTTCCATCTAGTTCACTTTGTTGAGATGCCAATTGGAATCAAAAGATACCAATTGGACTCAGATCATACCACAAGCGACAATAGTAGCTAGCAAGCCCCACAAAACTGCTAATTTTAATCATAGAACTTGGTCGAACCTAATTCATAATCGCCTCAATCTATAACTGATGGTAACTAGGCCTTAAATTAATATTGGAGAAAATCGATGCACCTTGCAATTGGTCAAAAAGGTTACTTTTTTCGAATGGTAACCCTCAACTATCGGTAATCTATACTTATCTTCTCTTGCTATCGATGTTGTTACCACTTATGTTTATCTAGATCGAACCATAGAGTGAATGAGGAAAGATGTCAATGTGCATCACCCAGATACCAATTTTATTCAAGTCATAGCACGAAGGAGTAGAAAGAAGTGAGTTTTTCTTAAAGTCATATAGCCTCTCGAAGAAAAGTACAAACGTCATCTTACCATTCTGCAAGACTTTACTAGATCATGTTGGTATAATGATATCAACGAACCTAGGCTCTGATAACAAATTTTCATGACCCAGACCGTCGTGATTGGCACCCACATTAACTCTATGGTGGGAGAACCACTACTAAAACCAAAACAAGCAACGAAACCAAAAGCTAAGGCATTTAAAGATACAAAAGCAGTTTTAAATAACTAAATTATTCATTTAGGAACTAAACAACTAAACAATGCAGAAATATAACCCTAGAACCTAAGTCATTGTACCAAAACTCTACTAACGACAAGTATAAGAACAAGGGGTACAACCCCAAAACTAAACTACACCTTAACAAATAGTCTATGTCCGAAGAGAGTGGACTTAAACAAAAGAGAACTCAAGGCAGCCCAGAAGAACTAGCTCACCCTTGAATTCGAAACGGTCATTGATTTTCTAAACGAGGTTTGTCAATAGCCCCAGGAAGATACCTTTACTCAACAAAATAAGAACAAGTGCACTATGAGTACACAACCATAGTGTACTGGTAGGATCACGCGGTTATACCACTAAGTGAAACATATATAAGTAACGACAACATTATAAACCAGGCATATACCAATCATATACAATATCATTATCATTCACATCAACTAAGAGTTTCACAATTCTTAACAATATACAATTAAATCATGTTAGAGCAAAAAATAGTCTTTCAATATCAATCATCATTAGATATGAACGTAATCCTAAAAGAGTAGCTATACAACACAATTTAATGATTCTCTCATGGAACCCAATTCAATGGTCCTCTCATAGAACCACACCCAAACTTTTAGCTTGCCGGAACGTGGCAATCTGGTCCCATTTTTATGTCGAAACGTGGCAACCGATCCCATAGTTCTGCCAGAACATGGCCCGATCAAATATTTATGTCGGAACATGGCAATTCGATCCAAATTAGCTTGCTGGAATGTGGCAATCTGATCCCCCTTCACAAACCAAAATCACAATCACAAGTACATCATAAAATCATACAACAAGAGGTGATTTATGACATACAATTATTCAATATCCTCATTTACGATTAGGGTGATCAATAATGCAACATTCACATACATACATGCATTATAATGAAGACATTACAAATATATATCACACCAACATGAAATCATAACAATCACCTACCTCGAATCCAAGCTTGAATAAGGTACTTGAATCTTCCCTTTCCGGATTCATTCCACTTGTTCAAGGTCTACAATAATTAATATACGCAAGGATCAAAAATCAGAGGTCTAATTATTTGGATTATAACAAATTCAATAACCCTAGACCAACCAAGATCTCATACCCATGTTAGGGCTTTTTCCACCCTAATTTCATATATCAAAACCCTTCCCCATCGATAATAACCCAAGAAAATAGGTTCTGCGGTTCGAAACATAGTTTCGGGGTGTTAAAAGCTTACCTTTAGCCTTAAGAATGGTGAAAAATTGTCAAGAACTCTTCTGGGTCGCCTCCTTATCCCTAAAAGTTGAAAAATATCAAATATGGTCGTTCAGGGGTTTATTAGAGACATTAAGTCGTGTCTAGCCCGCTCCAGCAGCGCCGCTCTAG
Source organism: Solanum sitiens (assembly GCA_016801875.1). NCBI lineage: Eukaryota > Viridiplantae > Streptophyta > Magnoliopsida > Solanales > Solanaceae > Solanum > Solanum sitiens. Next base: position 304,879 of record JABWTJ010000473.1, on the reverse strand, counting down.
CGCCCAGAATCCTGCTCCAGCGGCCTCGATGGAGACAGAATGTACCCATTCACAAAAGATCATTTCCAGGAGTTTTACTCTCCGGAATTTGATTCCGTAAAGTGGTACGGGTTCCTTATTGTCTTAGCTATCCACTAATGTAATGAAATTCACAATTAATCTCACATTCATTACTAGATTGTACTTACACCTTAATGACTATGATTTCTTCCAAATCTAGACTAGGTTGAGAATTCCACGTTACTACAAAAGAATTTTCTATCCCTAATTCTTTTCGTTGGCCTTTCCCTAACGAGGTAATCACGTCGTTACAATAATGTAAGGCTAAAACCCCTATATATTCTTGGGGATGTGATCATATGATTAATTATTTACTTAGCTTATGCGTGTTAGTATTTACTGAATTAATATTGATTTGAAGTGGGTTTGAGTATAGTTGTTCTTTAATTTATGAATTGTAGATGTAAATGCAATTCGAACTTAGTATTATAGGCTTGCTTCAGAAAGAGGTTCTAAAGTTAAGACTATCGATTGATGACTTTATTGATTGGATTATCGTTGATTCAGCTCGTGAGAGTGAGTCTAAATTGGATCCTACCAATCTAGCTCGAGAGAGTATATTAATTGAGATTCTGGGTTGTTTATATTGTTAAGCTTGTCGAGGTTCAAGAGAAATAGCGTGAATCGTGCTAGTTGATCGAGAGATGACTATCACATTTAATGTCGAGCCTATTCACTAAGAAAATCCATATATTAGTAAATTCTAAGCTCCCATATAGGAAAATTAGCATCTAATTGATCAAATCATTGAGAATCCTCTCTATTCGATAAATCCCCTGTTTTTGTAATTGTTAATTGTCACTCTAAACCCCCCATTTGAAACTGTCAACCCCTGAAAACTTATTTTAATTTGTTTCGATAATGTTTACTTCTACAAACGAGTATAACACACTTTTTACTTCATAATTGAGTTCCATTCTACATCACTCCCTGTTGGATCGACCCCAACTCTTTGTTGGGTTTATACTTGATTGTGACCGCCTACACGTAGAATTGGATGAAGTGTATCTGAGCGTTATAAAACAGTTGTACGGGATTCCCTAAAACTTGTACTTCACCATGAACTCTTATAGGAAATTCTCATAGCTTGAAGAGTGTCAAAAGACACTCTCCTTAAGAATATTTCACCCGGTATAGGTTTTTTCCCCAGGCTTCAATAAGTTCATCTAGTATAAAACTAGGAGCCAGAAACTAACAAAGATTCTATAGAAAGAATACATAACATAAGAATATATTAAAAGATGAATTGTTATCTAATTTTCTCTGTCACTCACCACAAGTATACAACTTAGATTTATATAGGAAAATCAATAACCTCTCTAATATATTAATGGTTAAACTACTCAAAAACCATAAATGCATTGAATAGTATCAAAGAATTGAAGGCAATTCATTTCATCAAAGAACCATTGTAAACATCCATATTATGACAAAATTTAATAACTAATTAAAGGATAATAACAATTATGGTAATATAATATAATTTATTGAGAGAAAATATTTAGGACATAAAATAATATTCTCTTTCAAGTATAATAGGAAATAAAATCCCTTCGCTACACTCGACTTACCTACAAACTCACTTATAAGGAAAGTCATCAAGTAGGTCTTTCGAGCCTTTCAAGTACTGACGCTTTTGAAATACTAGAATCATTTTTTCAACCAATTTTTTTCTTATTGTATAACGACATACCATTAAGTAGAAAAAGTTTGTTAAGTTTCAAAATAGTCTGATGCATTAAAAAATCTTTCTTTGCAAATTCAAAAGTTTTGATGATTTGAAAAACTACATAAGCATGATTTGGGAAAACCTATGGTAAACCTATGATTGTAATTATGTTCGGAAATAAAATAATTTAGTTATGGAAATAAATTTGATTAGAACCCAAGTAGGACTCAACTTTTGATATTCTTTTCTTTTATTTTTATAATTATTACTATTTTATTGAAACAAGTTACTATGGTTAAATTTCATTAAAAGTATCAGATGGGGTAGAAATTTCATACACCGACGGTGCACAAAACTCATTCATGCAATTTATTTTTTTTATCTGATAGTCGTTCAATAATATTATATAATGCATAGGCTTTATTTTTGTGTATCGAATAATTATTTTTCTTATGTATGCACAAGAATAAACCTATAAATAAAGCTTATAAGATGTTGAATACTCGAGGTGGAAGGTGGTTAAGCGAGAAATTCAAAATGTTGCAAATTTCGTGGAAATATATATTTTTTCCCCTGTCTTTATTAATTTTTGGTAGTATTTACCTACACTTCTTAAATTTAGAGTAAGAGATCATCGATAAATCATTAGACATTAAATTATATTAATTATTTTTATATATTTCAACATATCATATTTTGCAAATAAATAAATACTAATTTAATAAAAAGAATTAGTTTGCTTCTTTGTATTTGTGTAGAGAAACATATATTTAGATATTTTAGTCTAAAAGAGTATATTTGAAATCATTTTCAAAGAAATGGATGCAAAAGTAAGCTCTTATTATAAACACATTAATCAATACAAGGTATATCGTATTTATAAAAATACAATGTGATAAAAAAGAGCGATAGGGGTTTAGACTTGTACAAAAATTATACAATAATAGGGAACAACCTGCAATACACGTTTTCAGGATTAGTGATACATAATTCTAAAAGTGTTGTAAAGTAAATTAAACTTTGCTACAATGAATAAAACTTTGATACAATAATTCAGTATGTATTGAATAAGAAGTTATTTTTCCAATATATATAACTTTTCAACATTTGAAATGTTCGATTTTATAGAAATGATGTATACATGTTAGATCATTATAATCGAACCTTAACTTTATTAAATTGTCGGATAAATCAATTAAGACATTCAAATCACTCGTTAATGCTATCCATATTTGGATAAAAATTTCGTTCGGGGTGGACGTTTGATATTTCTAAAGTTCGATTTCTATAATCATTAATTAAAACCCGATATGAAATACAAGAATTTCAAAGTTAATTTTGATACAATAATCAACTTCAATACGGTAAATCCCTGTTCAATTCATTAATTTATGGAATAACTATATTATATTTCTATGGGTATAATACGATAAAATAGTAATAACTAATGTTCAAGTTTATGTTTTTTTTCTTGAAAACTCATATGATGGAGTTCTTTGTTGTGGCTATGTTATGGTATAAATATAAGTTATAACTCTAATAAAGAGCATTTATTAATTCTTAATCAATATGAGTTTATCATTAAGGGTTATATATAGTGAGATGAATATGATATATTCACCTTTAATTACCCAAATGTTTTGAATTTTAACCTTAAAATCTCATGTGAAGAAGAGGTTTCTCGTTAAATAAATGACCTTACATAGCATGTATTCAAATTAATTGAGCCCTCCCTGGCCCATATTAGTGTATGGAACATTGAGTGAGAAAACAATAAATCACAACTTCATGTCTTCCTTATTTATTTACATTAATATATAATTGTAGGAAATTTATTTGGGCCTGCCCATAAGGGTTTTTAAGGCCCATTAGGGTAAATAACCTAACCCTAATTTTTCCTATATAAAGCATCATAACCTGAGTAATTTAAAGAAACTGATAATTCTAATTCTAATAGACAGAATGAAATAAGTTTAGGTTGTGGAAAGAGGAATTGCTTCGACACACCGTGACAATCATGCCGATCGAAAATTCCTACCACAGTCCAACTAAGTCTTCTATTATAGAAGAACAAGTAAGTTTTTATATATACGATAATATAAGATAAGATTCATGTAATATATGTAATCCATCACTAGTATAGAGATATATGTTTGTTTTCTAGCCTGTAAATATAGAGCTTTTTCTGATTTTCAAACTGTGTCATTGAGTTTAATAAACTATTTATTTTTACATAAATTTAGAAAAAAAAATTGGTATCAATATTTTTTAAAATGAATCTAAAATTAGTTTACAAAAATGAAAATAGAATAAGATTTTTTCAAAGGATCGAAAAAACTTCCAGATTTACAAAAGATTGAAACATATATGGGTTTTGTTCAACAGATTTGAAAATGAAAATAAAGATTTATTTATAAGCAGATGTGAATACAAATATTATGGTTTTTTGTAACCGATCTAAACACGAAAAATGTAAAAAAAAAAACATTTTTCTACATTGATATGAATATCCAAAAAGGAGTTGTCTTTAGTCACTTTCATTCCCTCATTATTGTGTTTCAGTATCTCTCATCTGGGAGGGTGAGGATGACTGGTAAGGAAAGAGATGGTTTATACGTACTAGATACACAAGTAGCAGATGAGACTTATATGCCCCAGAGATGTTTGACAGCAATACAAGGTGTTGAAGATAAAGCCACTGTTTTGCATCAAAGATTATGTCATATACCTATGAGTGTACTTAGGAAGATTCCTATTTTTCATAAATTTGGTAGTAAGTTTGTTCTGCATAACTGTGAAGTTTGCCCTCTTGCTAGACAGACCAAGCTACCTTTTCCTTACAGTACTAGTAGATCCACAAGTATTTTTCAGCTAATTCATTTAGATGTTTGGGGACCATATAAAGTTGAAACTTTTGATGGTATGAGATATTTTTTTACTATTGTCGATGACTATTCAAGGTGGACATGGATTTTATTAATGAGATTGAAATCAGATGTTATTAGTCTATTAAAGCATTTTTTTACAGAAATTGAGACTCAGTTTGGTATAAAGATTCAAAAGGTGAGATCACATAATGGTTCTGAATTTTTTAACTCAAATTGTAATGAACTTTTCAAGTTACATGGTGTTATCCATGAAAGTTCTTGTCCATATACACCTCAGCAGAATGGTGTAGTCGAAAGAAAACATAGACACATCTTAGAGACAACAAGGGCTATCAAATTTCATGCTGGTTTTCCGGATAGATTTAGGGGATTGTGTATTCAAGCTGCATTCTATGTTCTCAATAGAGTGCCTTCTACTTCTCTGAATGGTGTGTCACCTTTTGAGAAACTATACAACAGGCCTCCTTCAATTGATCATTTAAGAGTGATAGGTTGTTTATGTTTTGCTACTGATCTCACTAAGCAAGACAAGTTTGGTCCTAGGGCCCTAAAGTCTGTCTTGGTGGGCTATGGAACCACTCAAAAGGGTTACAAGTTGTACAATTTGGAGAGCAAGACTTTCTTTGTTAATAGAGATGTAGTTTTTCTGGAGTCTGTGTTCCCCTTCAAAGACTGTCCTGCATCTCCATCTCATCCAGTTTCTAATATGGACTTGTTCAATTATGATGAGTTGATCACTATAGTGCCACCTTCCACTGTATCTTCTTGCACAGATGATGTTCCTTCACAATTGCCACTTGATCATGTTGTTCCTTCAATAAGAAGATCTACTAGAAGTCTTAAACCTCCAATCTGGCATAAGGACTACATTACTACGAATGGGACTAGTAGATGTCTCTACTCCATAGCTTCAGTACTAGACTACTCTGGTCTATCCAGCAAGTATCAAAGTTTTGTGTCAAAGTTCTCAGTTGAAATTGAGCCTACTACTTACGCAGAGGCTGCAAGAGATGCTAGATGTGGGTGGATGCAATGCAGAATGAAATACAAGCAAAAAGAAAATGAAGAAAGTTTTTTATCCATTAATGGTGTGGCAGTTAAAAAAGAGGAAGAAGAAAAGAGAAAATATATTTTCTCATTTTATTTATCATATCCTAAAACCAAATTATTATTTTTTCTGTCTGCAATAGATCTAATACTAAATATATATTTTCAACCTTTCTTCTTTTTTGCCATGGTTAAAATATAGTCTTGAAGAGAAATAAGTTATCTTCCTAAAACTAAAACAAAAGAATTGCTAGCATTTTTTTCTAGAAGAAACAACACTAAAACACACTATTATTGTTGCCTAATTGCATGCAGATACAATATCTTGATTTGTTACATGTTTTGCCAGTGAAATATTATTCTAAATGCATGTAACTGATGGAAAAAATACATATATATTACATACATGCGATTCAAATTAGGTGTAATTTTTCCAGATACATGATTTCCAAGTGTGTTTACATGTATCCGAGATACATTGACTCTCTCGCGCACCTTTCTCCCATTTCCGATGAATTTGGGTGAGTATCCAGGAAGAAAAATAAAATTTTAGAATTTCTTAATTTTAAATAATGGAGAGGTTTGACCAAAGTGAACATCTATGATTAAGGAACTCATATTCAAGTTTTGATATTTTTGAGAGGTTTGCAGATGATTTAAAGTTTTGCATAGACCCTAATGCGCTCGAGAGTAGTTTGGGTCATTGGTTGAGTTTCTAGTTAAGTTTACACAGAGAATGGTCAATATTTAATCAAGATGACCTCAGATTAGTGATTTGATGATTTCCATAAGTTCAAAATGTACTTTATGATCGATTTAAATTTTTTATTTTGTATATGAGATTTCAAATGAATTTTGAACAATCGATTCGCATTCAGTTAATAAATGTTGGTTCTATCCCCTGGAAGGAGTAACCTTCAATAGAATGATCTTAACTCCCCCACCAATAGTGGTATTTATATTATGCGAACCCAAATAGCGCATAGGTTCTTGACAACACTAATTTGATTGTAAAAAGAAAAATTTGTCTTAACAAGTTAAATTACATAGATAGTACTATAGATAATTCAATATCTTAAAAGTTATTGTTGTTTAGTTCAACCATACGGTACCCAAACCCCACTCATTAAAATTCGCATCTAGTATCTACTAAGATGATAAAACCCTACACGTCATTATGTTTAAAGAATTGTATTTACAAGTGTTTCTTACAATACTTTTTGAAGATTCTTAGAAGTGGCATGCATTAGCATTTCATTTTTGTTGGATATTTTTGGTGGAATGGGAATAAAATTGTTGTCACCAAAGACATGTATGTTGCTTATTTGTTGTTCAAATTGATAGAAATGTCACGTGGACTTGAATCTGCTAATTCAACTACTATGTTTGTTAATTATAAGAATAAAACTATGATTGCAAAACATGTCAACAATGTGAGACTTGAACATTTCCCTAACTGAGAAGAGATAGATGAATGGAAATAAATTATGAAATTTTTTAGTAGAAAGGTTAGTAGTGTTGGTGCTTTTATAGAATGATTGATTCAAAGTAGACTTCTTGATTACAAGTTAAGTGGCCTCATCATTGAAGGGATTTGGCTTCGCCCTAAAATATACTAATAAGTAATTAGAGGCGCGGATCTCAGATTTTAAGTTTTATGGTTTATAAACTATAAAATTTAAGATCCCAGATCCACCTCTAACTACTTATTCAATTGTTTTAGGACGAAACTCAATTTCTTCAGTGATGAGGTCAATTAATTTGTAATCAAGACGTCTAATATCGATTAGTCTTTCTAAAATAGGACTACTTTCCTTCATATAAAAAAATTCAATTCTATTTCTATCCATCCATCTCCTCTAAGTTTGGTAAATGTGCAAGTCTCATAGTGTTGCCTTGCTCTTTTGTCGCAGTTTCACTCTTATAATTAACAAACATAATAGCTGAATTAGAAGGTTCAAGACCATTGTACATATCTACCAATTTAAATACCAAATAAGAATTATAATATGTATTTGGTGACAATATTTTTGTTCCTATTCTTCCACAACTATCCAACCAACATGCAAAGCCAATTCATGCCACTTCTAAGAATGTGCAAAAGTATCGCAAAAATAACTTGTAAGGATAATTTTATTACAAAGTATTATAGATATGTAGAGCGTTATCTCCTTAGTAGGTACAAGTTGTGAATTTAAATTAGTGAAATTTGGCTACCGGATGATTGAACTATAAACTTATAACGTTTAAAATATTGAGTTATATATAGTATTATATTATATGTACAATTTAACTTGTTATACAAATTTTTCTTCATACATAAAAACATTGAAGGAGCCTTCGCACCTGTCTGAGTTCGCACCGTATAACGACTATAAATTTTGTGTTTGGTCATTCAATCGTGTAGACCTTCTTAGTTGTGGTTGTGGGCTTATTGGACGTCTTTATGGAACAGGTTTGGAGTTTCAGGGCCTCTAGTTTTCCATGTACGCTTCTGATTTTGTGTGTGGAGGTAGATACCTCTCGTGTAGGTGATTTGGGCTTTCATGTAGCCTGTTGGTTAGTTTCTATCTTGTTCCTGTGTTCTTTTCCATTGAACTATTCTTGCAGCTTTTTCTCAACTGCTATTGAGTCGAGAAGGAAAAATCTTTGAAATACCATGTTGATGCTTCATCAAATACTACATTTCTTAACACATATGTTCGATTAGATGTTGTGTCACAAAACCTTCATCCTTTTCTTTGTTCGTCTAAAGATTCAACACACGTTTTAAAATAAAATTTTCTACAAGAGATGATCAGGCAAGAACACATAGTACACCTCAACTATCACAGGTTCAATACAGAAGCACAATCACACAAATAAATGTAGTTAACAAACATCACCTAATGCTCATATACTTTGGCATTCTCGAATTACAATCAACATTCTATAGTAACAAACTTTTCCTTCATAAAACCAGTACTCATACCAATGCCCGTCACAATATTGGTACGAGATACCATCCTTCGCTCTTACCCATTGTCTATTTATTTTTAATCCTTAATTAGGAAAATGTTTATCAAAGCCAGAAAGTCTTAACATACCTTGAATGTCTCCTCAAGAGTATGCTTTTCCTTTCGTAAGGATTTATAATGTTCTCAATCTATTAAATATAAAATATTTGTAAGCAAGTGAATCCATAGACACTCGTGTTTACTATAGGTCAAATCTAGATCCAAACTCACCCTAATCTACAATCAAGATCCAATTTTGGTGTCAATTAATATGTCAAGTCTCATATTTTCTATATTTCAAGCCCATAATTAATCCATAATTACTTCTAAAATCATAAATCTAATAATTTTCATATAATACAATACCCCTAACATTTGACTTCCTTCCTTTTTTCCCTAATAATACTAATCATTAAATAAAAAGTAATGATTAACCGGTCATCAAGAAAACCTCATTGTCCCCAACCTTCTGTCATTATTCATCATCACCTACTTGCCCTTTAATTTGCACAATATTAAAACAATAATTTCTTCAACCTTATATCTAGTGATTCCATATCCAACATAGGCATGTTGAAGAAATATAGTACGGCTGAATATTTTCTTACATGAAGTTGTTCTCGTATTTCTTTGGTTAGCAAGTTTGAGCCGCAATTGAGTTATATTATCAGTAAAAGAATAATAGCCCTCTTTAACTTAATTCAATTATTCATACAGACCAAGTGACCTAAAATATTAAATTAATTCTCAATTTACCTCATTAATTACTAATTAAATTAATTATCTAAAATATTCCGCTTGTAGTTATAAGAATAGTTCAAAATTTTAATTTAAATTTTATGAGAAGAGTCAATATAGTCTTTTTTCTCAAAATGACCTAATGGGTCGTTACATCAATGGACTGATTTGTCCTTGTGCTATAATTTTTTTCTATTTATATTTAGTAATTTCTTCATTTTAATTTATTTATCATGTATATTTTCATTTTTAGTATTTTATATATTTTAATATTAATTAAAAAAATACTATAAATCATACTTCTTTCGTTTCAAAAAGAATTTTGTAGTTTGACTTGACAAATAGTTAAAGATAATGAAAAAGACTTTTCAATTTTATGGTTATCAATTAAATTTATATCAAATATATCAAAATACCATTTAATCTTGTGGCCTTAAAATGTTAAGTGGGATGCTGAAATTAAAGTTGACAAAAAAAGAAAGAGGTCATTTTTTTCAACAAATGAGAGAATGTTATTCATTTTTAAATGGGAGAGTAATAATTTAATGACTCTCAAAAAATTTCATGTGCCATATAAATTGAGACAAATAACACAGGGTTCATGTCACGACCCAACCGAGCCGTTAAGGCACCCCACTCTAACACCTAATTAGGAGAACCCGCATATCCTAATAGCGATAACATGCGGAAATTAAAGAAGATGGAAAACAAGTTAAGGAGATTTAATAAATAACACCTTTTAAGTACACTTTTTGTTAAACTTGTAAAATATTTTAACATACCCAAGGATCTAGTCTAACAGGTACAAGAGTTACTAAGAGTAACGTTTGGACAATAAATAATAATAGAACACAACTCCCACCATGCAGAAAAAGAGTCGAAGCAGCTGGAGGAATTCATCGTCTTCACCTAATGAAACATCACCAATCCTGCATCCATACTATGTCAAAAAGAAATAGCAAGAGTAATATCAGTACAACCACACGTACTGGTAGGCATCATCAGTCAACCCGACGCCCACCTCATAATATAAGAAAACAACAATAGGATCATGCAAGTATCACTCATTTCTCCACCTCTACCCTTTCTTAGAAAACGTCAACTTACACTAATACTCTGATCACCAACCAGTTTCATTCCCTGCCACAACACTTTGGGTTCTATTAAATCATAGCCTAAACATGCTAACCTTACTAGATAATCCCTAACACCGCTAACATCATTTTCCACCAATCGATCTTGTCACATTCTGAAAGTATCGCCACCTTATCTACCCCAAGCCATAAAGTTTCTCCTTACCTCAATCTCTATCCCTGTCACAATTCTCCTCAGGTACTTACCCAGACAAACACCTCTACAAATCACTCCTTCCCGACAAGTACACCTTATAAGATATCTACACATCACCCCACACTCACATACCGACACATAGTTCCACCTACAACCTATCATCATTAGATAAAAACGCAACCATCACAAGTGTATACACATCACAATATCGAAATATAACATGTTTTTCACTACAAACTTATCACAAGTGGTTGGTCCTCTCACGAAACTCAAACTCAATCTATTAGTTAACCGGCATGGTACCCAATCCAAATAAACTTTTCGTAATGTTGCAATCCTATCCTAGCATATACATTAATTTATTCCCTTCTATTGGATACCCTTGTTTAATAAATGAATACTTTTCAAGAAAACAACCAAGAACACTTGACCAATCATTAATTCTCTACAGTAAGCACTAACCCCAAATACGTTGCATTATAGAAATTTTCCAGGGAAGTTACTCGGTGCACGTAGGTCTATGCATATATCCTACGATTGGTTTTGAAAACATTTAGGTAAGCACAAACTTACAACTATTCAATGCATAAAAACCTAACCTACCTGAGTGCCAATCAATTGCATGGAGTTTTGATTTCTTTTCTACCTTTTCCGAATTCGCTACGGTGAATTTGACTAAGATTTCACAAGATTCCGCTATCCCCATGCTAGAAATCTCCTTCTCCTTCTTTCCTAGGCTTAGAATAGTTTTTCTGAGGTTTCTAGGATTATTAACGACCTGTGGGTTATTTTTATAAAGATGAAAACATAACAATTTTGCGTAATTCAGATTCTGCCTCGCCAATCCAGCTGCAGTGGGGTAAGTTGTCATTGCATCGCAAGCGCACCAGCGGCATCTGTCCCGTTGTAGCGGGACACAATCCATATTTTTTGCAGATTTTTTCCCTTCTCAATTAACAACGATTTGGGTTGTTACAATAGATATAAATTAACCACTCGTTCGTCCCCGAACGACTAAGGCCTGGTAATCACACGCTCTCTTTTCAGAAAGCTCTCTGCTAGCGAAATGACTCTTACACAAGACGATGAAAGTTTGCAACCTTTAAAATTTTTGAAACCATCACAGGGTAGACACACGCTAGATGGAGGGGTTAAATTCCCTACACAAAAGAATATTAGGCTTCAATGTCAGGGGTAGTTTAGCAAGCAATATCACGAAGGTCGAAATTAACCCACAAATATTTCCATGGTTTTGACTGCTGGAGCAGCAGCTCTTCACTGTAGTGGCATCGCGGCAGAGGGAGATCGGGCATAATAAGTAGAGATACCAATTGGAATCAGTAGATACCAATTTGACTCAAGTCATACTACAAGCGACACTTCGCACGAGAGGAGAGAAGGAGTGGAACAATTCTTAAAATACTTCTTAGCCTCTTGTAAATTAGATGTGGACGTCAACACACCAATCCGCAGGAGTCTAGTCCACACTTGTTGTACGGAGAGACTGGTAACCTAGGCTCTGATACTAATTTGTCGCGACCAACTCTCCGGGTCGTGTGTGCACCCACTCTAACACCTAAGTAGGAGAACCCTCATACCGTAATAGAGAAAACATGCGAAAATTTAAGAAGACGGAAAACAAGTTAAGGAGATTTAATAAATAACACTTTTCAGTACACTCTTTCTTAAACTTGTAAAATAATTTAACAACCCCAAGGATCTAGTCTAACAGGTACAAGAGCTACTAAGAGTAATGTCTGGACAACAAATAATAATTAAACACAGCTTCCACCATGCGAAAAAAGAGTTGAAGTTGTTGGAGTAATTTTTCGTCTTCACCTAATGAAACATCACCAATCCTGCATCCAGACTAGGTCAAAAAGACATAGCAAGAGTAGTATCAGTACAAGCACACATACTGGTAGGCATCATCAGTCAACCCAACTCCCACCTCATAATACAATAAAAGAAAAATAGGATCATGCTAGCACCACTCGTTTATCCACCCCTACCCTTTCTTAGAACACGTTAACTTAAACCAATACTCTGATCACCAACCAATTTCCTTATCCACCACTAACATGTCACGCCTCGAGCGTACAATCGGGGGGACTCGCACTCGAAGACCATTGTTTGTCCCTAGCAAACCCTTGGCCTAACTTACTTACTCAGCGGAAAACTTATATCATTAATACAAGGATTAAAATGTACTTACTCTAGTGTTTATAGGATAACTTAGAACGTTTTAAAGATAAAACATTTAACTTAGCCAAAATGACAACTCAAGTCTTAGTACATAATAAATGATAATGAAAAGACTCAAAGGACTAACATCTGACTGTCTATGAAGCCTCTAAAAACTTCTGAGATAGACGTTGGTACAAACCCCACAACATTCTAATGAACTATAATAGAAAACAAGGAAATGAATCCTCCGGAATGCAAGGAGGCTCACGAACAAACTCTAGACTTCTCATTGGATCAACGATGCACCGGAATGTCGATCCTTATTACTTGCGTTTGCATTATAATACAATACAATCCAACTCGCATCAGTATATTGAATGTATAAGTATGCGAGTTGGAATGCTAAAATAACATAGGCTTGAAAGAGATTATGAAAGAAACACTTACCTTGGCTCTTCTCAACTCATAAATACTTAACTGAACTTATTTCATTATAAAGCATTTCAAAACAAGTGCAAAATAAAGAAAAGGATTTTTTTTAAAATCATGATGTCATCTCATAAGAATAATATCATAAAGACATACCATGTTTCCTCTCAAAGTCTACTTGTGCAATGCATGAATGAAGTCACATACACCCATTCATCTAAATAGAACCCCTTGAGGAACCATGCAATTACTATTGTATGAGTTTCTTCAACCAACAACCATCACTTAATAGTAATAGTGATGATACATTGTTATTAGGCCCACGCTGTCCCAGTCATACGACACCTTGCCGGAGTATAGGACCTGAACTACTAAGTTGATCTACTAGTCTATTGTGAAAAGCATTCATCTAAAATTTATGACCCCGTTCTACCCATAATGACTACATGGTTTATGGAGACTTGAGTTAAGATGAACTGCATCACCATATCGGTGCTGAATACTACTCTGAAAAATATACTAGCTCTTTTATGTTTTAAAAACATATTTTTATGTGATTTGAGATTAGTGACCAAAAACTTAGTTCAAAAGCTATCTTGTAAATCAAAGTTTCCCCTGTTGCTTCATTGAGAAAGCGATTACTCTTTTCTGGAAACTAGCCCGAAGGCCCTAAATCTCAGTTTCTATTCTTATTTAAATGTGAAGTATTTTTATAATTCTTTGGGAATACTTAGTCCCCATATACTTCTTTGGAAAAAACAACTTCAACGTTACTCTGAACTGAACTCAAAACTTAAGTCTTAACAAAGTTAAAACGTTTGTAAAAGACTTATGAAAACTTGACATGAACTTCTCTTACTTGACTCTTGACTTCTCTTAACTTTGATCATATTTGATCTTGAATTGACTCTTAACTGATCCTTGTAATTTATATTTATGGATGATTTGTATATGGTTAGAAGTCATGTAGAGTACTTAGAATCATTAGGAAGTGTTAATACACTTTAGAAAGGCTTAAATGGACTGAATAACGAAGACTAGGTGACAAAAGCCAATCCGGGTGCATCCATAGCGCGCCGCGTCAGCCTCACTTGACTGCGGCTCATTTCTGGCACACCGCCCCAGCCTTCCTGGCGTTACGGGGGCACGTCATGCCAACCTGTTCCTTAGGCAAAAATCTGACAAAATTTCATCTCATTTTCTGACCATAAATTATTTTAATTTGATTCTTTTTCTCAAATTTACTTTAGATTCATGTACCCACATCATATATACAAGGATCTAACCCAATGAGATCAAGAAAAAACACATCTACATTGAGAAATTCCTAAATCTCAACCTATGTTCAAGAACAAAAGCAATTCAAGAACAACCAACAAGAACATTCAACTTCCAATCGTTTTAGAACTATTTCACGCTGAATCAAACATGCTTGTCACGTGGGTGAACGAACCCAATGTTACGGAAGACTCACATACCTTTTTAGGGATTACCCCGACGAAATCCACAAGTTACACTTCGACGATCTTGACGAATCTTGAACGCTCTTCTCCTTTTTCCTCTTTTCTGCTCTTCTTTTCTCTTCTGTCAAAACCCTAACTCTTTTGGTAAAATTATAAATAGATATATTTCAGCTTAGACACCTAATTAATTACCAAAAACAAATTTAATTAGTTGGTTAAGGAAAAGACCAAAGTACCTTTCTAAAATTCGGATTGTCCAACTCCTTAACCGAACATCCCAACTTCCAAAGGGCATAACTCACTCATACAAACTCCGAATTGTGCAAATTTTGCAGAGCTGGAAAGATCATTCTATGAGATTTTCAACCATATTGGAAGTGCCCCTAACTCATTCTGAGATAGAAGTTATAGTCGTTTGAAGTTGACTAAAATCTCACTTTTTCTAACTTAAGCAAATTTCCAAATTTTTAATTATTTCCAAAAATGACTATTTCGAGTTCTTAGCTTCTTCCTAAATTATTTCAAATTGAGAGATGTTACATAACACTTCGGGTTCTATTAAATCATAGCCTAAACATTATAACCTCATTGGATAATCCCTAACACCGCTAACATCCTTTTCCACCAATCGATCTTGTCACATTCTTAAAGTATCGTCACCTTATCTACCCCAAGACATAAAGTTTCCCCTTACCTCTATATCTAGACCTATCCCAATTCTCCTTGGGTACTTACCCAGACAAACACCTTGACAAATCACTCCTTCCTGACAAGTACACCTCATAAAGTATCTATACATCACCCCACACTCACATACCGTCACATAGTTCCACTTACACCCTGTCATCATTACATATGAAACACAATCATCATAACTGTATACACATCACAATACCGAAATATAACATGTTTTTTCACTACAAACTTATCACAAGTAGTTGGTCCTCTCATGGAACCTAAACTCCATTCGTTAGTCTCCGGCGTGGTACCCGATCCAAATTAGCTTGCTGGAACATGGAAATCCGATCTCATTGTTCCAGAATGTGGAAACCCGATCCAATATTTATGTCGGAACGTTGCAATCTGGTCCAAGTTAGCTTGCCGGAACGTGAAAATCCAATCCCATCAACACACCACAATCACACACACAAGTACATCATCAAGATTATACATTTACATAATGATTTCATGGCTATATTATTCATCTATCTCAGTTACAACCAACTTGATCAATATTGCAACATTTATATACATACAATATCCTAATGAAGCAAAAACATACATACATCTCATAATCATGAAATCACCATCATCACCTTAGAGTTTCTCTCAATTCTTATCACTTAAGAGACCAAGTTCAACCCTAATTCTTTCTTAGGCTTCGTCATTAGAGTTTTAAACCTATATTACCATCATTCATCAACTTGTTACTTCAATAGGTCGAACCTAGCATAGATCGAAATTTATTCTCTTCAATCGGATACCGTTGTTTAATAAAAGAATTCGTACTCAAGAAAACAACCAAGAACACTTGACAAATAATCAGTTCTCTACAACAAGCACTAACCCTAAATACATTGCATTATAGAAATTTTCCACGGAAGTTACTCGGTGCACGAAGGTCTATGCATATCTCCTACGAATGATTTCGAATACGACAAGGTAAGCAAAAACTTATAACTGCTCAATGCATAAAAACCTAACCTACCTGTGCACTAAGCAATTACACGAGTTTTGATTTCTTATAGCTTTTCCGAATATGCTACGGTGAATTTGACCATGATTTCGCAAGATTGCGTTATCCCTATGCTAGAAAGTTCCTTCTCATTCTTTCCCTAGCTTAGAATAGTTTTGATGATGTTTCTAGGGTTATTTACGACTATGGGTTATTTTTAGAAAGATAGAAAATGAGGATTTCGTGTAATTTGTATTCTGCCTCGCCGATCCCGCTGCAGTGTCGTTGGCGTGTCCCACTACAGCGGGACGATGTCCATATTTTTTGCGGATTTTTCCCCTTCTCAATTAACGACGGTTCGGATCGTTACAGTTCATATATCCAGTTGAATTATGAAAAGAACAAAGAAATTATGAATTTACTCTATCATGAAATTCATACAAAAATATTCTAGAGACATTATGGTGGTTGATTCATGACTAGTATCATGAGTAATTGCTTAACATTTAACTAAATAAATAGTTAAACATTTTAATTTGATGTAGCGTTAAAACAGTAATCTATCTTTTGTCTAACTTTCTTTCAACTTTTATGTGTATATAAACTTCTTGAAAATCGCAAAAGACAATATTAAAAAAAATTGAACTGTTGAAGGAATAAATTCAAGTTCCTAACAATAATGAAGGTAAACACTAAATATCTATTTAGCAAATAAAGAAACATATCCAATAGTTATCATGAAAAATAGAAGCAACACAATTGATTTCCAGTTATTGATAGTCGTATAAACCATAACTTGGTTTTTCTCTTTATTTGTAAAGTAGAAAATTTTTATGTGCTTCACGCGGTATAATAATAATATTGAATGAACTATTTATCAACTAAGTAGAAATAAATAAACATATTTTATTTTGATTAGAGTTTGAGACTTTTTTTTCTCTTAAACAATTATTTATTTCTCTTTTAATTATAACATTTATGTGTTATAGTTGTGGGTATGCATGATTGTCGCTAATATACTGAACATAATTTTTTCCTTTATATTCTTCAATAATTTAACCAAATGAGTGAATAGAAGAAATTGGAAGAAAAGACCAAAATAATAAGAAATAAACAAATAAAAATGCTAATCATGGAGAGTTGTCATATCATTTTTTTTATCCTTTATCTGATTAATAATAATGAATAGGGAAAATGCACAAGTATCCCCTTAGTCTATGCTCGAAATTTCAGAGACACACTTATATTATACTAAGGTCCTATTAACTCCCTGAACTTATTTTATAAGTAATTTTTTACCCCTTTTCGGCTGGAAAAAAAAGTCAACCAACGTTGGACCCACAAGATAGTGTCACGTAGGCCGAAAAGGGGTAGAAAATTATTAATAAAATAAGTTCAGGGGGGTAATAGGACCTTAGTATAGTATAAGTGTGTCTGTGAGATTTCGGGCATAGATTGAGGGGGTACTTGTGCATAGTTACCATTTTTATTTATTTATGTATGAATAATAGCGGAAATATCAATAGAAGTGTGAAAAAAATAATTATGAATGTTTGTTATAGAAAAGTATCATATCGCCTTGTATATGCTTTATGTGTATATACGATATAGATAATAAAATATAAGAAAATAAAATTAATCGATAGACCATCAATTAATATAGTCATTTATCATATATAATAAATATAAAATTGAACATTTCCACTTTTATGAATAATGCACTTTCTTCTTCTTTTTCTTTTTTTTCCTAAACAAAAGGCATCATCTACATTTGTTAGCACATGATAAAATAAGAGACGAATTATCAAACTTCTAACTACCATTAATATAAAAAGAAGTTACTAATTTACTTGAGTGTTATCTTTATTAAGCAAAATCAAAATATTAAAATTACTTAGTGAATAGTTTAACCCTCCCACTACTCATAACAGCTATTCCAAATGCATTAACATACATAATGTATAAAGCATGTTATTAATTTTATGAACCAACACAAATGACTTATTTGTAATGGTAAACTTCTTATTTTCTTTTTAATTTCTTGGTATGAAATTAACTCTTGCCTATATGTTTTACCCATAAACTTCAAAATAGTTTTCAAAGTTACATAGTATCAGTCACTAATCATATGTTCAATAAATTTAATCAAAACAAAAATATTATACATCATAAAAGAAATTGAAACAAAATAGGAGCTTGATTTTTTTTTTTTATGAATTTAAGAATTTAGTGCATAGAATAACTTTAGAAGAAATTCGTGGTATGTATTAACCTTCTTGACATGGATGGCATAGCATAATTAATTAAGATTTAGCAACTGTTGATCAGTGGCGGAGCTATTGGACACCCTTCGTCGAAAAATTACACTGTATATATTAATAAAACAATATTGTAGATCGTTAAATAAGAAATTTTGGACACCTAAATTTACAGTTAAGTGTCGTATCCTAGTTAGATTCTACAAAGCTAAGGCGTTTGCAGCTAGTTATGCGCGGGTTTGATTCTTCCGATCTACACTTCCTTTTACATTTAAAAAGGTTCCTATAAACCCCTAAATCATAATTAATAGATCTTCTAAAAATAATTCAAAAAATAATATTATCTATTAAGTTATCTTAAATTAGAGACTTCCAACTTAAAAGTTAAGGGAAAAGCAGAGTTGCCAATTGTTTCGACTTTTGATTTTTTTGCTTTTCCTTAAAATTATAATTCAAATTCAAAAGTAATTATATAATTTAAATTTAATAAGCAAATTATATTTATTTAATTTTCCTATAAAGCTACTAAAAGTAATAAAAGCTTCATATAAAATTTCTTTTAATAACACTCGTTTAATTCTACTTTTTATTTTTCATGTTTCGTTGTTAGTCATCAGAGGTTCGTGAAATCTTGAAGAATAAAAGAGATTTCATTCTAAATTAAATTTTATCTGTTTTTTTTTTTGGTCCATTCACATCCTATTAAATAAACATGAATATTAAAAACAAATATTATGTTGTTGATTATTAATTTTTTGGTATATTTTTTTATTAAAAAAACTAGTCATTAATGTCACGTAGTTTGATTTACAATTTTTTTGTGCACTCATTCATTACATATTTTTATTAACCTATTCGATTTTTGGACACCCTTCATAAATTTTTTATGCCCCTGTTACTGAGCAAGAAATAGTAATGAAGTAAAAGTATAAAATTTCCAACCAATAAGATGAGAAATCTTAGCCAATAATAAGAAATTTTACAGAGAATTGAACATATATAATATAAGTAACTAAGTAAGTCTAATCAAGATAAATATTCATCAATATAAGATCTCATTAGATAGATTACTATTATTCAACAAAAAAATAAGTTGAATATTATGCTGGAGCATATCCTAAGCACAACTAAAACTAAAATGGTTGTTTCATGTATGAATACATTGGTAGTGATATATATATATATATATATATATACTCTAATAAAGAAGACAATTATAGTGGGAGATACATATACCTCAAAATAAATTTCTACTAAAATGATTTGAATGTGTAACAAATTTATACATTAAATAATTGAAAGTTATTAATATGATAAGTTTAAGGTTATGAATATTTATCAAAGAAATATGAGTTAAGGAGATGATTTTATTAAATAAAATAATTGAAGAAATTGAAAAAAGGCTTAAAAGGGAGAAAAAATATTGCTTTTATATTAGATACTGTTATAAATTCATTGAACTACGTGGATGATCCATTAAGTTTATTCATGAACATATCCTTATCACGGAGATGTATTCCTAAGATTTATCATTATCGTGGATATGTGTGTTCCCAAAGTGACATGAACCTTTATAATGATGTATCTATTAATTTGACATTCATCAAAGTGACCTTTGAAGTGAATTCTCTACTTATAAATAGAGGTATCATTCTCCATGTAAGACACAGTTGAATAAGAAGAAAAATCATTTTCTTCATCTCTATATCTTATCTTCTTCTCTTTATATTATATTCTTATGAGCTTCTATTTTATAACACGTTATCAGCACGAGTCTCTATATTAATATTATGATGCTTGATAGCAATACAACTAGCAGAGTTTGTATACTTTTCCCTTCCCAAAATTTCTATTAAAGAAAGAAAGGAAGAGACGATAAAGTTGATACACTCAACGTCAGAGTTGGTGTCATCCCCGAGCCTACAGCCTGGGCGGGACTGACACTCAGTGATCATTGCTGGCCTCGAGCAATTCCTTGTCCTTGCTTACTTAACTCAGGAGAAGACAACAATCACACTTATAATGATAAAAGAACTAATTAACTGAACTGAATAATAATATTAATTGGAATGTTTTAAAAAGTTTAAACATCAACTTGGCCAAAATGGAAACCCAACTCTTTAAAATAAGAATGAAAATGAAAATACTACCGATGTATTAACTGTCTATGAAGCCTCTAAATTTACTGAGATGAATGTTGGGACAAACCCCACAACATTCTATTGAATTAACTAGAAAGCAATAAAAGATGTCCTCCGGAATGCAAGGATGCTCACCAACTGACTCTAGGATGCTCAAATGGATCAACGTTACGCTGGATGTCGATCCTCGTTACCTGTGTCTGCATCATGATACGATGCAAGCCAACTGACATCAGTACATTGAATGTCCGAGTATGCGAGTTTAAATACTAAACAACACATAATCTTAAATGAAGTAAGAAAGAACACTTATCTTAGTTCTGTTCAACTCATGATTTACTAATTCTTATTCAATATATGTTGTTTTTAAAGTAAATGCAATATAAAGAAAAGCTGACTGAAACATGCTGCAAATTTTGAATGTATACAAGTAATAAATAATATCTGAGATCTATGTAAAACAATACAAATAACTGATGTATATGAAAATACAATATTTTTGTGGGAGCTTCTCTAACCGACAACCATCACTTAAGAGCTATAGTGATGATACAGCGTTACTCGGCCCACGCAGCCCGACCATCCTAACCTTGCCAGAGTATATGATCTGAACTGCCTAATGGATCCACTAGTATGATATGAAAATGATTCATATAAAAAGTATGACCCTCTTCTACCCATGATGATTACAAGGTTTACATAGAGACTTGAGTTAATATGAACTCGCATCTCCACATCGGTGATAAATAATATTCCCAAAAATATATACTATCTCTTATGTTCTTAAAACATATTGATTCTGCGATTTGAGATTAGTGCTCAAATCTTAGATTTAAAAAGCTCTATTGGAAATCATAGTTTCCTGCTTGTTTAAATGTGAAAGCATTTTTACTTCTCTTTGGGGATACTTAGTCCCTATATACTCTTGAATAAATGAGTTTCAACTTAACTCTTTACTCTTTGCTCAACTTATAGCTTGAGTCTTAAAACAAAGTTAGAATATTTGTTTAAGACCCTAAAAATCTTTAATAACTTACTTTGACTTGCTTCTTAATTTTTCGACTTGACTCTTAACTTCTTTGGCTTGATCTTAACTTTCCTTGAATTGGATTATTGATTAAAGGATCATGATCTCATGTTTGTGGATGATTTCATGATGTTTAGATATACTTAAAGTGTTGGAATCAACTCGGAATGATAGGTACATCACTTAGGAATTAGTACGAAAAGATGGGGGAGAAATGAGAACTCTAGATGACCCTGGTGCTCTGAGAGGCGCGGGGCGCCAGAGCCTAACGGACAGACACTGTCCTCAGGCGCTCTGGCTGGTGCGGTGTGCCAGAGCCTGATGGACAGAGTCGGTCCTGAGGGGCTCTGGTAGGCGCGGCGCCCCAGGGCCTGTCAAACGGGTTTTCCGACTTTTGTTCTTTGATTTTCAATTCTAAACCTCCCAAAATTTCATAGATCTTCCCACAAACACTTAGGATCACTAATATCCTCAATACCCAATAGTTTATACTCGTAAAACAAACCGGAAACACAAATCAGAACCACTAAAGGTGTAATACAACTACCAACAAGGATTCAATAATTATTCATCAATAACTTCAAGATTCAACATTCAATCAATACATAACCTGCTGAATTAAACATGTTGGTGTGTGGGTGAACAAATCCAACATTGAAAGATCTCACATACCTTGATAGAGATCACTCCCGACGAATTCCACTAGCGAAACCTTAGCGTTCTTGAAGAATTTTTTATCTTCCTCTTCTCTTCTCTCTTCTCCCAAGCTCTAAGCGTATTCAACTTTTCTAAAACTGAATTAAGGTTTGTTTTTACCCCCTAATAAATTCTTAAAACGAATTAGGAAATAGTAGGGTGAAATGACTACTTTACCCTTACTAAAATACGGATTGGACTTTTCTCATTCCAACAACTCAATTTCTAAAAGTCATATCTCTCTCATACGACATTGAAAATGTGCAAACTAAGCGCCGTTGGAAAGATCTTTTCAAGGGCTTTCCAATCATATAAAGAAATCACCCTAAATCCTCTTGAGCTAAAAGTTATGACCGTTTGAAAATGACCAAAACTCACTTTTTCAAATTAGGAAATTTTCCAGATTTTCCTATTTATTTTCAAAAATGATTATTCTTGGTTTCTTAGCTAATTCTTAGTTATTTCAAGTTACGAGATGTTACAGTTGGCTTATTCCAAATTGTATCCAAATTGTTTATCATCATGCTACTATAATCTGGGGATTAACTTTTCCCATCTATTATAATTTAAATTATTTTGAGATTTAAATATTCAAATAATTTATATTACATAATAATGTAATTATAGTTTTGCTGGAATTGGAGTTGATTAAATCAACTAATCATATGTAAGCTTTAGAAAGTATTGCTTACATTTAATTATGATTTGTTGGCTGTACTAAGTATTGGAGAAGTAGAAATATGAATATTCGGTTCCTACGAATAAATGAGATGATTTGACTAATTTTATCGATACATATATTTGAATAAATAAATTCTCTTTTTAGATATTAATATTTTCAAGTTTATTTGGAATAATGTATCGTTGAGGTGATGCAGGAAATTATAAATGGAAACAACGATTCAACTGATATTTGTTGAAAGCAAAGAGGTTGTGAGATGAGTCCATCAGAATTGACCTACTATATAATTTTTTGAGGGTAAGACAATAAATTCAAGTTCCACCGAACCAAAAGGATAAGACATCATGTTAAAATCTGAATGCACCATAATAAAAAAAGGTTTGAGGGTAAGACGGTAGATTCAAGTTCTATCGCACCAACAGGTTAAGACATCAATTTAAATTGTGATGCACCATAATGATAATGCGTTCGGTTCATGTCCCATCTATTTATGACCTAAGACGATTTTATATGGATTTTTACGACCCGAGTCTACACCCTGGACGTGGCCGGAACTCGAAGACCATTATTGGTCCCCAAGTAAATCCTCATACTGACTGACTACAAGGAAGAGACTAACTTAAGCATGCATAAGCTTAAAACTGAAATAAAATTCAATAAACCCAACTTTACAAAGTTTTAACGCAAATGAACAACTCTGAATAAAAATAATATATTCAACTCGTCATAAAATAGACAACTTAAGTCTTTAAAATATCAAACATAATAAATGAAAATTTCTGAAACTCTACTGTGTATCTATGAACACTCTAAATGACAATGATGAAAGTCGAGACAAGACCCTCGACATCCTAACTACTGATATAACTTAAAGGTAAATTAAATTCTCCGGAAACAAGGAGGCTCACCATAGCTAACTCAAACTCTCAGATATATCAACGAAGCTCATGTTGATTATCTTGAATACTTATGTCTGCATCATCAGAAGATGTAGGCCAAATGACTCAATACGTAGAATGTACGAGCATGTAAGGGTAATTCTAAAACATAAACATAGGCTTGATACTTGATAAAAATGGAAACATACTTACCTCTTCTCAAACTTGACACTCAAATAATACTCAAGAATACTCAAAACTACTCAACTTACTCAACTCAGAATACTCAAGGATAAGATACTCAACTCAGAGATTAGATACTCAACTCAAAGATATTATACTCGACTCTGGATACTCAACTTTGAATACTCAACTCAATATAAAGCAATAATACACATGCAATATATAGAAAGCTTTATAAAACAGTAAAAGCAACTTAGTTCGTTAAATAAAATGTAATAACAAACTCAACTTTACTTATATAATAAAGTAATATAGTTTATCATAAAAGGCATACCATGTTCCCTCTCAATCTCTACTTGTGAAATGCATGATTGAAGTCCCATACCTCCATTCATACTAAGCAGAACTCCTTGAGGAACCATGCAATTACTACTGTGAGAGTTTCTCTAACCGACAATCATCACTTAAGAGCTATAGTGATGATACATCGATCTACCTCACGCTGCCGCGCATCCTATACCCGACCAAAGGTAAGGACCTGAATTGCCTAATGGATCCACTAGTCTATGTGAAAAGGGTTCATCTAAAAAGTATGACCTTTTTTCTACCCATGATGGCTACATGGTTTATGGGGGCTGTGAGTTTTCTAAACTCTCCCCCATATTAGTGCTCAATACTACTCCCAAAATATACTAGCTCTTATATTTTAAAAATACACTTCTTTTGTGATTTAAGATTAGTGCTCAACACTTAGCTCATAGCCTATCTTGGAAATCTCAGTTTCCTCTCTTGCTTTATTTAGAAACCGATTACTCTTTTCTGAAAACTGGTCGAAGGCTCTTTGGAATCTAGTTTTACTTGTTATTTAAATGTGAAAACATTTATAAACTCTTAGGTAATACTTAGTTCCCTTATAAATTTTGAGAAATGAACTCAACTCTTTACTCTTTACTTTAACTTGAAAATTTTAGTCTTAAAACAAAGTTAAAATGTTTGTAAAAGACGCTTGAAAACTTTGGTAACTTCACTTGACTTGCTCTTAACTTATAGACTTTACTCTTAACTTCTCTTGACTTTGATATTATATTTCCTTGAATTGGATTATGATTCAAGGTTCGTGATCTCATGTTTATGGATGATTTCATGATGTTCAACTTAAAGGGTTCATGCCAAATTATGCGCATGAACTACTCAACTCAAGGATTCAAAGACACTTCTTATCTCAAGATTGTTTGACTTATAGGGTTCATGCGAATGTATGGACATGAACTATTCAACTCAATGACTTCATGTGTAACATGTAATTGTCCCATGATTAGGAATATAATATCAAAAGAATAAGAAACTCAACACTAAAGACTTAGAATTTGGAGATACTCCTCCTCTCAATGATACTCAACTTGTGGAATTCATGAGGAAGTTGTGGGCGTGAACAACTCGACTCAAGGGTCAAAATATTAATAATTAACTCATGTATAGGACCCTTCTCACTCTCATACTTACTTACTCAAATATTAGTTCAAATTGATAGTTTACCTCAAAGAATTCACGACTGAACTCACAAGCTTTCTTGAACTCTACTCTTAACTCTCTCTTGAATGTGAAGTATGAAATCAAGAGTTATGGTTCATGATATGAAAGATCTATTTAATAGTGCAGAATCATGAATACATTCTCCTCACTCTCATGCTCACTTGCTCGAGTCTTGAAACAAGTTACTAAATGTTGTAGAAGACTCCACAAAAGGATTCAAAGGGACTTTTCTTAGAATGTTGGAAAGAATTCTCAAAGAATAACTCTTAACTCTACCTTGAATTTGAATTATGTATTCAAGGTTATGATTATTTTAGGAATGATTTTATGTTTTTAGAAGTAGCTTATAGTAGTTAGAATCGAAAGGGAGTGAAGATGAACTTTAAACGAATTCAAATGGAGCAACCGAAGACAAACTTGATGGGGCAAGTGACCCTGGGGCTATGGGTAGTGTGGGGAGACAGCCCCTCAAGTAAAGAGGAGGATTTGGGGCGCTCCGGAAGGCTCATTACGCCAAGCCCCAACCTAGAAATTCTGTCACACATCAATGCTCATTTTTTCACCCTAACTCGCCTAGAATCGAACGATTTCTTCCCCAATCACTTTGATTTGATTACTTAATTTAATTATGCTCTAATATAATGAAAATAACACTAAAAAAACTCAATTTCATCTCAAGAATTCATCAAAACCCCAACACAACAAGATTCAGAATGAACTTCAAGAACACCTATCAAGACTCATCCAGAACTCTAGTCTTTCAACTTTAAGAATGAAACTTCGCTGAAAATAACATGATTGGTGTGTGGGTGAACTAACCAATACTATAGAATCTTACATACCTCTTAGGGAACAAACCTATGGATAATATCCACGACATCCCGCAAGAATCTTAACGAACACTTGATCCTCTTTTCTCTTCTTTCTTTTCTTGAACTCTCAACTAAAATCCTCGGCGTATATTAGGATTAAAACTGAACCTAATAGTATTAGACACTTTAACCTACTAAAAATTAACTAAATCTGATTGGGTAAGGAATAGACCAAAATACCCCTCATTATTTTTGGCTAACTTTCCTTAACTGGACAATCTAACTTCAAAAGGTCATATCTCACTCTTCTGAACTCGAAACTTACAAAAATAGGTGGCTTTGGAAAGACAATTCAAAGATATTCTCTATGGTATCTTGTATAACACCTAACTTATCTTGTTACCGGAGTTATGGTTATTTTAGGTTGACCCAAAATTCTTACTTAATTTAACTCTCCAAATTTTGGATTTTTTTGTTATTTCCAATTTAGTTCTTTGTAGAACTCAAGGTGCTACATCTAGTGACCTGAACTTAATACTAAAGAATGTTGAAATTTCTTGAAAAAAATATCACTCACCATGAAGAACAGTTGGAGTCTTACTTCGAAAATTTTCTGGGGTGTTACAACGTTGGATTTAAGTTCTAATGCACCATAATAATAATTTAATGATGACTATGACAAACTAACTATATTTTTTTAAAGAATTCATGAATTGTTGCCAATTGGTATGCTCCAGTCTCTTATGTAAATGTGATATGTCTTAAAGAAGACAATGATTATTGTGGTTGTACAAATGAATATGGGCATGAGAAAAAAGAAAATTATAATAGTCATCATTGTGGTTAAATTATGAACATTGTGAGTTCTTCAAATATTCCTTCGAAGTGTGAAGGTATCGTCAAAAGGTATAAAAAGTCATTGGACACAAGATTGTTTTGCAATCTAAAAATTTGATAATTTGTAAATCCTCCATCAAAAGAAAGGGAGATAAAGTGGTGGTACACTTGACTTTTCAAAGTGATGCTGAAGTTTTTCAGGCAAAAATGATAAAAAAAAAAAAATAAGAAAATGACAATGTGCTTACAATGCAAATTTATGAAGCACATACAAATAATTTATCCGTTCCATAAAGAAACTGTGACTGTAATAAGCATTGTGAATGTTTGTCAATTCTTGAAAGTTAATGATCAAAATATGAAGAATAAAAAAAATATGAATAAGAACATATTCATGTATGGTGAGAAATATGTCACAACTCACTCACCTCAACGGGAGGTTTGAGAGAAATGAATAAATTTTATTTGGCGAAAATGACAAATGATATGGTACGCTTATACGTCATAAATATTATGATATGTTTATTGTGAACTACCTAAAGAGCAAAAGAAAAAAAAATAATTCTTGCCTATAAAGGTTGTGACATGACCAAAATAATATTATTGTGTGACAATACAAATTTGACATTGATTGTGTGCCTATGGTACAACAAAAGTAAAGCAAGAAACAAGTCTTGTTTATCATCATTTTGACCATTACTATTATAATATAATTTCCCTTTTGAAGGAGATGCTCATCATACGGATGGTGTCATGGAATATGTGATAGTAGACAAAAATACTTGTAATCGGAGGAATAATATTGGGGTTGTAGTAAGTCTCAAAAGAATTTTTTTATGTTTTAGATGAATTGAAAAGAAATATTGAGACTATAAATTATGAAAATATTTAATATCTTCAGATTACTACAATCGAAGTGGGTTATAAATATTATGTAAGAGATTACACATTTTTCCTCTTGTTTGTTGCACACAAACATGGACATGCTGATGAAATCATATGCAAAGTAAACTATAAGTATACTAAAATAAAGATCAGTTGGCATGACCGTTTGACCATTATGGTTTGAATGAGATACAAATATAATTGAGAATTTATGTGACTTATATGATGATGAAATAAAAGATTATTCAAGAATTCTCTTGTGTTTCTTGTTCTCTTGATAAAATGATCATTGTACCAACTATGGTTGGGATTATAATCCCCCTGAAGTTTTTGGAACATATAAAAAGGTGAATATGTACTCGTTCACCGGTCATGTGGATCGTTTGCAAATATATGATATATGCATCTATAGGATAGTCACATGTGCTTTGTTGTAGACTTACAAATTAATTTTTGTAAGGATTTTTGATCGAAATGTTAAATCAATAGCACAGTTCCAACCTATGAAATTATATTGATAATGTTGATTGATTTAGCAGAAATTGTATGTCTCTAATTATAGCTACACCATGGGTATGAGAACAAAACTCTCAAATAAGATTTGATATGAGATAAGTTTATTTAATATGTAGCAATACATGCATGCATCAAGCCAACAAGGTTTTACCATCATAATTGCTTTACGATCAGGAACCAAATAATTTTCATCTAAAATGTTGAATGTGCGGTTATGATTTTAAATACTCTACCATGCACAAAAATGAATTCCCAAATAAGTCTGGATGAATGTTAGAGTTCCTAACATTAAGAAGAGAGATGATTGACAACTGAAAATTATTTATCAGGTTAATTATGAATTATCTGGATTCTCATTAAAAGAAAATGTGAACTTGAAGTTCAAGGGATAATTTTTTTACATAATGATGTAAATCTATTGTCAGCTGAATTTACTGAACCTCTGTTATAATTTAATTGTAAATATGCTCCAATGAGAAGTCCTTGAAGGATAGAGTCTAAGATACACCTGAAGCGTAATAGATCAATCGGTTCCAAATGTAAAATTTCTTGAAGAAGGATAGGAGCAAATGATCAATATGGTCATGATAATGAGACGAGTGCTACAAGAGAGCACCACAATATAACACTTCATAAAACCTTGGAAAAGGTTTAGGTACCTAAAAATGATGAAAAATGAAAAGATCTCGATAAGTTATGTCATATTGAAATCGATATCAAATAATCGATGACGATTTGGTAGATATGAAATAGCGCTCGATGATATAAAATGTGAAGAGGATCTTGAATTCAAATCTTCCATATAGTGTGGACAGATAAATGATTGGCTAAGTAAAATACATAATTCAAGTATATTTTATTTCACTTAGAAAGTAATATTTTGGAATGATAGTCCATAAATGAAGGTACAATATTAATAGGGTATGAATAAATTATTGTGTGATGTTATAATTGTATGATATCAAATATAGCTTGTGCTTTGGGACATAAATATTTGTCGCAATAATTCTGACATTACTGTAAATGTTTTCTCCTATGGTGGATGCAATGAGATTTGTTTTCATCTGGAAGTATATGAAAACTTGAAGGTATATAATGAATACTTGTTATGTCTAGCTAGACAATAAAGGTTATATAAAAATCCTTGAAGCATTCAGGGGCCTGAAGCATATAAAAGTTTAAATGAAACTTTTTCAATAAAGTTTCAAGAATCCTTATATGAATTGAAATAATCAAGAAAGAAAAGGGTACAAAAAGAATGACCCTATTTGTCCTTGCATTTTCATGAAAAGGTCATGATCTGAATTTGTTATAATATTTGTGTATGTTGATGACTTGAATAATATTAACACTCTTAAAGAGATTTTAATGGTTGTTGAGTGTTTGAGAAGGAAATCTAAAATAAAAAGATCATGGAAAGACAAAATTTTATCTTGACCAACGATAGAGTTTGACGAATGAAATATTTGTCCATCAACATTTACAGAAAAGTTTTGATGCAATTTTATATGGATAAATCACATATATTGATTACTCCAATGATTATGAGATCGCTTGACATAAATAAAGAACCACTTTGATCTCAAAAGAAGGATAAAGAGCTTCCTGGTGATGAAACTCCATATCTTAGTGCAATCAAGGCACTAATGCATCTTGCTAATAATACTCAACCAAATAATTGTTTTGCAATACATTTACTGGAATAATTTAGTTCCTCCCAACAAAAGGATATTGCAATAGTGTTAAGCACATACTTGAATATCCTCAAAGGACCATATACATGAGTTTATTCTATTTTGAGAAATTCAAGTCAGAACTGATTGGTTACGTAGATGTAGAATATTTATCTGATCCACATAAAACTCGTCTCAAACAAGCTATTTATTTACATGTTGAGGCACAATAATATATTGACTATTGAAGCAAACGTTTGTAGCCCCAAGTAAAAATAATACCCTTCCATAAAGCAAGTTGAGAGTGCATCTGGTTGAGATCAATGACACACCATATTCAGAAAATATGTGATTTTTCCTTGAAAAAGTATATATCAACCACAATGTATGAATATAATCAACTGCAAATAAACGTGTCCACAAGATGATTATTGTTGTGAACAAGTTGAATTAGCAATTTACATACAACATCGAGGTCATGACGAATAGAATGATATTCAATAATGTTTTCGGCTAAGCTCAAAAGTCTCGTCATATCAATAAAATCAGAAAATGGAAAAGGACCTAAAATACCCTTGAAGTATTAAAAATTGTACACAACTACCCCTCATCCACCTATTGGCTCCAAAATACCCTTCCCATCCACCTATTGGTTCACAAATATCCTCCCCATCCACCTTTTGGTCCAATTTTAGCCACTTCATCAATGGAGCACCATTTAAAATAATTAAATAATTCTTTAATTATGTGGCAATCAATTATTGGTTGCAAATTAATTATTTTAGTATGATTTTAAGCCCACCCATTTTTAAATAAATCCGCCCCAATACTTATTAAACCCGCCCGACCCAATAAAAAAACCATCTAACTAAAATAACCCTGAAACTTTGTTCCCAAAATAAACACTTCATTTCCCCTACCAAGTTCTTGAATGAATGAAAGTTGGATGCTTTATAAGTATTTTCCAACAAATTTGTGTGCATTTATTAAAAAGAGTATTAACGTTTTCATTCTATTAACTCCCTCCCTCTCACACACACATTGAAATACACAGTAGAGTACATGCTGTCAAGATGAATGATGATACGTTTTAATGTAATTATTAGTGGAAGATTGTTTTGTTGTTTCTCCAAGAAAAAGGCGTAAAAAGATGATATTGGTTCAATTAACTAAATGTTATTTGCGAATATAAAGATTTGAGAAGTTCAATTCCAAAAATATTTCACATCCAACTTTCGTTGATTCAAGAACTTGGTTGGGGAAATAGAGTGTTTATTCGCGAACAAACTTTAAGGGTTGTTTTAATTAGATGGGTTCTTTGTATTGGGTCGGGCAGGTTTAGTAAGTATTGGGACGGGTTTGGTTAATAATGGGTGGGTTTAAAATTATATTAAATAATTAAATTGCAACCAATGGTTGAGAGCCACATTATTAAAAGGATTATTTAATTATTTTAAATGGTGGTCCATTAATGAAGTGACTAAAATTGGACCCAAAGGTGGATGAGGAGGGTATTTTTGAGCCAATAGGTGTATGAGGAGGGTATTTTGGAGCCAATAGGTGGATGAGGGGTAATTGTGTACTATTTTCAATACTTCAAGGGTATTTTAGGCCCTTTTCCGATCAGAAAATGATATATCAAGATGAGTTCAATCATACAACATCTTCGTGAATGTGATTTGATCACAAAGACACTGTCAATATTTGAGAAATTAGTATATAAGATTGGATGACATCATCACAAGAAATTAAGTGATATTTTAATCAAGAAGAGTATAATACTTGTTGCACTCTTTTTTCCTTGACTAGGGTTTTGTCCCTGTAACAACAAATTTTCAAGCCAAGAAAAATAAATAACCAAGCCAAGAAAATAGATGTAACAAAATGTAGTATTTGATTTCAAAATATAGTGCGTGTTACAATCTCTATGATAATCCTGTGATTCTTCAAATTAATATGAAATATGTAGGAATTGAATTTGATTTAGAGTCAAGGGCTTGAATAGCTTGATCTTCAATCTTTAGTTTCCGAACTTGAGTGTGAATTATTCGTCACGAACACTTGTATGGTTGTGACGAATAATTAGCATGAACAAGTAACTTGATCTTGAATCTTGAACTTTGAACTTGATTGCTTGAGCTTGCAGTTTGTAGAGAATTTGTAACTTTTGATCCACGAGCTCTCTTCTTGCTTCTTGTTCTTGAAAAACCTCCCCTTCTATGAATAATGAGGATCCCTATTTATAGTAGTAGGGAGTGGTCTACTGGTGTGATTTTATTGGTCGGTTTGAACCGACCAATCACATTGCTCCATGAAAAGGTTTGATACGATTGGTCAGAACATGTCACCCATACACATGTCATCATTCTAGTGGCTCATTTGATTTGACTTGGATTGCCACATAACTTGACATGTGGCATGATTTTAGTGACTGATTTAATTTGACTTGGATTGCCACATAACCTTGACACGTGACATGATTTTAGTGGTTGATTTAATTTGACTTGGATTGCCACATAACCTTGACACGTGGCATGACTTTAGTGGCTTATTTAATTTGACTTGAATTGCCACATAACCTTGACTCGTGGCATGATTTTATTGGCTTATTTAATTTGACTTAGATTGCCACATAACCTCCACTATTTTCTTGAATTTAATATAATCTAAATTAATTTATGGATTTAAATTCAATAAAATATTAATGCTTACAAATGTCCCCTACTTCAAGTCTTGTCAAAATATTTCTCTTTTTAGACTAGGCTTGAAGTACTTAGTGAAGATATTCTCCAATTTGTAGAGAAATTTTGGGTAATATTACTCTTGGAAAATTGTATTATATATATATATATATATATATATATATATATATATATATATTTCATCCTTTTTAAAGAAATAGAATAATAATAAATAATAATAATTTGACCCTTTAAGTGACATTATTGATCCTTACGTATGGACAAAATAATAATAATAATAATAATAATAATAATAATAATAATAATAATAATAATAATAACAAAAAATTTCCTTTATATTTAAGATTCTATTAAATTTAAAAACTTAAAGATCTGAAATATAAAGAGAGAATTTGAGTCCTTGTAGGATTAAACTTTGAAAAGAAATATTATCTCCTTATCCCAAAATATTTGACCTATCAAATATTGACTTTGTTTTCGGTTAGGACTCTAACATCCTTTTCAGATACTCTATAAATAGTAGTCAAACCCATTCACAATTTAACCAAAAAAATCTTGAAGACCAACTGTTAATTATTCTGGTAAGTTTCTTGAATAACCTCTCCTTTTTTCTTTCTTTTTTTTTTCCATTTATTTTCGCTTTTTTTAGCCAAAAAGTGTTACTTTCATGTTTGAGCCGACAATTCTACAATTTCTTTCATGCCAAAAAGTGTCACACTCATGTTTGAGCGACAATTTTACATTTCTTTGAGGAAGACTTTACACCATTTAAGGCAAAAAAATAGTATTGTTTGAGTCAAAGACTTTACACCGTCTAAGATAAAGACTTTACATGGATTGAGCCAAGGACATAATGTTGTTTGAGCAAAGGATTTTACACCATCTACATGTTATCTGAGCCAAGGACTTTACTTCGTCTAAGGCAAAGACTTTACATGGGTTAAGATGATAGAATTATGTTGTCTAAGCCATGGACTTCACACCGTCTAAGGCAAGGACTTTACATGGCTTGACAAGAAGGCATTATAACATCTGAGCCAAAGATTTTACATCATCTAAGGCGAAGATCATATGCTTTAATTCGAAGGTATCATATCGTCTTGATCCAAAGACTTCACACCCTTTGGTGCTAAGACTTTGCATGAGTAGCTAGGATATTACATTGCCTAATTTGCGCTTAAATGAATAGTTACTCATTGTCTAGATTTATAACCTTCATTATTGAATTAATAATTTAAGTGCTACTAAAACACTTGTCCTATCCCCTTTTTTTTGTAGTTCGAATCATGGTTTACTTCAAAGACTTGAAATATTCTTCTAATTCACGATACCTTGTAATATCGGATCATAAGAACAGTGAAGTGGAAACCAAATTACTTGTAGAGAAGCCATTAGGTGGCCAGTATGCCTCTCCATGGCCTTCTCTAGGGGAACTTCTCGGTCTAGATGATTAGACTTTAGAATATAATATTCGTCCTCCTAAGACATGAGTACTTTGCTCTCCTAACCATCCTACTAAAAATATTGCAAGTTTTTACCATGTTTGGTGCGGCGAATCATAAATAGAGAGACTCAATGGAATGATACTTTCACTTTTGATGGAGAGTTTTGCTATATTCCAGGGTATTGGGAGTGGGCTGAAGATATATGGCGCCGCTGCCTGGGACTTCAGTAATTAGAAGTCATTTAATTTTTTTATTTCTAAAAAAACTAATCACAAGTGTTGATAACTTGATCTTAATGCTACATTATTGCAGGTGTTTAGATACTCCAAAACTGGACGACGATCGTGAAATATTGTCACCGCTCTCAGAACATGAAAGATTCATACATAGGAAACTGAGACAAGCAAAACATTCAATTCCCTTAGAGTTTGGGGAATCATCAACTCTAGTTCAAAAAACGGAAGAACGAGAGCTAACACCGGAAATGATGGCTGCTAATGAAATGAGAATTAGAGATGTGGCAATCCCACATCCCACCAATATTACTTCTTGTATTCAGAAACCTGAGGCTGGTGGATGATTTGAATTGAAACAGAGCATGGTGCAGATCTTGCACTCAAATGGGCAGTTTACTGGTCTCTCTCATGAGGATCCCACAGTTCACATTCAGAACTTTCTAGAGATCAGTGACACATATACTCCAACTGGAGAAAAATAAGATTATGTGAGGCTTACCTTATTCCCTTTTTCTGTGTTGGGGGCAGCAAAGGTATGGTTGAATTCAGAGCCTGCAAACTAAATCACCACTTGGAATGATCTTTCCCAGAAATTCCTCATTAGATTCTTCCCTTCTGGGAAGACCGCCAAGTTGAGAAGTAACATTCTCAGCTTTATGCAGAAAGGTGGTGAAAACTTGTACCAAGCTTTAACAGGTTTAAATCAATGTTGATGAGTTTCCCTCATCATCATCAAACAAATGAAGTGCTAGTGCATACTTTCATTGAGGTTTTAGATCCTAACACTAAGATTTTGCTTGATTCAGCTACAGGTGGACAAGCATTAGAGAAGACTTATGCCGAGCTGTACACCTTGCTAAATAGGATATCTGAAGGTAATTCAAAATGGAACGGTAGTGGGTTAAAGCCACTGGTACAGAAAATCGCAGGGGTATTAGAGATTGATGTTGTAACAGCTTTAACTGCTCAAATTTCAGCCATGCAGAATATGATGAATACTCACTTCAGTAAAATGGCATTGGGACAACAAACTTATCAAGTTAATGCAGTCCAGCAAACACCAACTTGGTGTGAGATTTGCGGCGGGAGTGATCATATTGCGGATACTTTTGATGCAAATCCAGATTAGGTAAATTTTGTGGGTAATGAGCAAAGAGGGGGAGACCAACAAAATTATGGGAACACCTACAACCCGAGTTGGCAAAATCACCCAAAATTCTCTTGAGGGGAAATCAAAATCAAGTTCAAGGTCAGAATCAGTACAGACCTCAGGGTAACACACAAGAATATCAAGGGCAGATGAAAAGGGAGCAACCTAAACCACAATCTGGTAATATGAGTGTCAAAGAGATGTTAAAGAAAATCATGACAGATCAAGCTCAGTTAGCGGCTGATGTGAGAAATAATCAATTAGCTACCCAGAATTTGGAAAAGCAATTTAGGCAATTTTCTAGTGCCCATAATTTTAGACCACAAGGAGGGTTGCCTGGCAACACAGATCCAAATCCTAAATAGGTCAATGCTGTGAGTACTCGTAGTGGGCTACAATTGGAGGAATTATCTCCAAAGAAAAATGTTATTGAAGTGGTGAGTAGAGATGGTGAACCCCAGAACAAGGAAGAAGTGGCATGTGCAGAAAAGGTGCAACCAATAGTAAGACCACCTCCCCATTCCCTCAGAAGTTCAAGAATCAAAAGAAGGATGAATACTTTGGTAAGTTTCTATCTTTGTTGAAACAAGTTCATATTAACTTATCGTTGGTAGATGTTTTGCAAGGTATACCTAGGTATGCGAAATATGTCATAGAAACTGTAGCAAATAAAAGGAGATTGATTGAATATGAGACAGATGCACTTACTGAAGTGTAGCTCCAGGATTCATAATATGTTACCGATGAAGCTGAAAGTCCAGGTAGCTTTGCGGTACAAATTACCATCGGCCAGAGTATCCATGCGAGAGGTTTGTGCGATTTGGGGGCTAGCATTAATTTAATGCCAACTTCGTTGTATAAGAAACTGGGGTTGGGTAGTCCTAAGACAACTACCGTAATTTTACAATTGGTTGATAGATCTGTAGCCATACCTGAAGGAGTTGTAGAAGATGTACTAGTGCAAGTGGGATCTTTGATTTTTCCGGTGGATTTTGTGGTATTGAACTGTGAGCCAGATCTAGAGGTTCCATTTATCTTAGGGATCCCATTTTTAGCCACTAGGAAAGCAATAATTGATGTAGCTGCTAGTCAACTTACTATGAGAGCTCACGATAAGGTAGAGGTTTTTGATGTATATAGAGCCTTAAAAATGCCACCGGTGTATGAGGAGTTATCTGCCATCACTGTGGTTGATATGAAGGTAGATGGTAAACACATCTTGTCTAAAGACCCTCTTGAACGAGTAATAAGGGGTGATGAGATCTATGGAGATGTTGAGGCACAAGAAATTGTGCAGATGTTAGACTTAGCCGTGATTGAAGAATTGGGCAAAAGATGGGAACCATTGAGTATAGTGTTAGGGCCTCCACCTAAGCCGTCCATTGAAGAAGCTCCTAAGTTAGAATTGAAAGACCTTCCAGTACATCTGAGGTATGCATTTTTAGGTGTAAATGATACTTTACCTGTTATTTTGTCTGCAGCATTATCAAAGAACAGGTGGAAGCAGCATTGTTGATTTTGGAGAAGCGCAAAGCAGTAATAGGATGGCAGATGTCAGATATCCAAGGTATAAGTCCAGCTTTGTGTATGCATAAGATATACATGGAGGAAGGATATAAAGCAAGTGCTCAACAGCAGCGAAGACTAAATCCTTTAATGAAGGATGTGGCTCGAAAAGAGGTAATCAAGTGGTTAGATGCAGGGATAGAGTATCCAATATCAGACAGTAAATGGGAAGTCTAGTGCAGTGTGTGCCAAAACATGGTGGAATGACTGTAATAACCAATGACATAAATGAATTGATCCGAACAAGAACACTAACAGGGTGGAGAATATGCATGGACTACAAGAAGTTAAATGAAGCCACCAGAAATGATCATTATCCGGTTCCTTTCATTGACCAAATGTTGGACAGATTGGCAGGGCAGGAATATTATTGCTTTCTTGACGGATACTCAAGGTATAACCAGATTGTAATTGTACCTGAGGACCAAGAGAAGACAACATTTACATGCCCTTATGGTACCTATGGCTTCAAACGCATGCCATTTGGGTTATGTAATGCTCCAGCCACTTTTGAGAGATGCATGATGGCAATCTTTCACGATATGTGGAAGATTTTG
The DNA here is from genome assembly GCA_016801875.1 of Solanum sitiens. Taxonomy (NCBI): domain Eukaryota; kingdom Viridiplantae; phylum Streptophyta; class Magnoliopsida; order Solanales; family Solanaceae; genus Solanum; species Solanum sitiens. Next base: position 266,660 of record JABWTJ010000473.1, on the reverse strand, counting down.
TGGAAGTATTTATGGATGAATTTTCAGTATTTGGTGTGTCCTTTGAGTTGTGATTGTTAAATCTTGATAGAGCCTTAGCAAGATGTGAAGAAACCAATTTAGTTTTGAACTGGGAAAAGTGTCACTTCTTGGTCAGAGAAGGGATTGTGTTGGGTAACAAGGTATCAAAAAATGGGCTGGAGGTGGACAAAGCCAAGATTGAAGTAATTGAGAAATTACCACCTCCAGTATCGGTTAAAGGGTTTAGAAGTTTTTTAGGCCATGCAGGTTTCTATAGAAGGTTCATCAAAGATTTCTCCAAGATTGCAAAACCCATGTGCAGCCTATTAGAGAAAGAGGTGAAATTCAAGTTTGACAAGAACTGCTTAGAAGCCTTTGAAGTGTTGAAACAAAAGTTGATCGAAGCCCCTATCCTTGTAGCACCAAATTGGGAGTTGCCGTTTGAATTGATTGTGATGCTAGCGATATTGCAGTTGGAGCAGTGTTGGGTCAAAAATGAAATAAAGTGTTTCACTCCATATACTATGTAAGTAAAACACTAGATGCAACCCAAGCTAACTACACCGTAACTAAGAAAGAAATGTTGGCCTTAGTGTATGCGTTTGACAAATTTAGGTCATATCTGGTGGGAACGAAGGTGATAGTCTACACTAACCATGCATCCATCAAATATTTTTTCAATAAGAAGAATGCAAAACCCCGGTTGATCAGATGGGTCTTACTTCTCCAGGAATTTGATATAGAGATTAAAGATAGGAAGGGTTCAGAGAATCAGATAGACGACCATCTGTCTAATTCATATCATGTGGAAAAGGAAGGAATCATCCGGGAAAAATTCTTGATGAATAACTTTTAGCATTGGAGATTACACAGGTACCTTGGTATGCTGATATTGTGAATTATTTGGTGAGTGGCTTATTCCCACCTGGGGCATCAACACACCAGAGGCAGAGATTGAGGTACGATGCTAAATTCTATATATGGGATGAGACTTATCTTTAAGCAGGGTACAGATCAAATGCTGAGAAGATGTATAACTAAGGAAGAGGCCCCAAAAGTGTTAGAAAGTTATCACTCTTCACCATATGGCGAACATCATGGGGGTGAACGAACTGCGCATAAGGTATTACAATCTGGATTCTTTTGGCCTATCTTATTTAAAGATGCGGTGTTGTTTGTTAAAGGATATGATCAGTGCCAACAAATGGGCACCATTTCAAGAAGGAATGAGATCCCTTTGAATAACATTTTGGAGGTGGAAATCTTCGATGTTTGGGGAATTGATTTCATGGGACCATTTACGGCGTCTAGAGGGAATCAATATATTCTAGTAGCGGTAGATTATGTGTCCAAGTGGGTTGAAGCAGTAGCATTACCAACTAATGACTCCAAAGTGGTTGTGAAGTTTATATAGAAACATATTTTCACCAGGTTTGGCACTCCTAGGGCGATTATCAGTGATGGAGGTAAGCATTTCATAAATAACTCCATTTATAACTTATTGTCTAAGTATGGGGTGAGGCACAAAGTGGCAACATCCTCAAACTAGTGGACTGGTTGAAGTATCCAACAGGGAAATTAAGCAGATCATGCAAAAAACTGTAAATGCTCAAAGGAAGGATTGATCATATAAGTTAGATGTTGCTTTATGGGCATATAGAACTGCGTATAAGACACCGATAGGGACTTCTCCCTACCGAATGATGTTGGAAAAGCATGCCACTTGCCCGCTGAATTAGAACATAAGGCATATTAGGCAATAAAGAAGCTAAATATGGATGCGGAGTTAGCTGGTTCGAACAGAGTAATCCAATTGCATGAGCTCGAGGAGTTCAGGCTGCATGCATATGAGAATGCAAAGTTGTATAGGGAAAAAACCAAAAAGTGGCATGACAAGCACACAGTGTCACGCACCTTTGAGCCAGAACAACTAGTGTTGTTGTTCAACTCCAGGTTGAAATTGTTTCCAGGGAAGCTCCATTCAAAATGGAGTGGTCCTTTTGAGGTGGTGCGAATGACTCAACATGGTGAAGTTGAGCTGCGAAAAAAAGGTGATAGTTCCACGTTCCTTCTAAATGGACAAGGGTCAAGCATTATGTTGGCAAGGATATGGATCAGGAGGTGGAAGAGATCACTCTGGATGAGGAATGAGTTCTGAGATAGGTCGTGCCGCGACGTTAAATCAGGCGCTCCACGGGAGGCAACCTGTGATTTATTGTAATAGTTAGGTTTGATTTGCTTTAGATTAATTTAAAAAATAAATAAATAAATAATAAAAATAAAATATGAGTCATGCCTTGACCGTAAATACGGTGCTGGATGGGAGGCACCCCATCAAGGTTTCCATTAACGGGGTGTTTATGCAGGACTTAGAATCAAAGTACGAAAACGCAGTGGACCAAGTGACAGTTGCGCGTCGTGAGGTGAAGTGCTGAAATTCGAGGCAGTGAACCTTGTGACAGATGTGCGTCGCAAGGCTAGTCTCCAATTTAGCCTCGCCTGCAAAAATTCAAGGCAGAATACCTCATGTTGAGCGCGCGTCGCGGAGCAAAGGTGTAAAATTGATTTCGACGATAAAAGTAATTTACGTCACACAAATACACTAGCCCGTGTCAACTCTGCATCGCGCGATGTGAGAGAATTCTTGGGTCAACGGGAATTAAAATTCCATTGGACCTCGTGTCACTCGCGCTTCGCGAGGTCCAAGTGAGTTTCTTGACTTTATTAATTAGAACACCCGACCCATCCCCTAAATTCCCCCTTTATGAAATAAAACCGGTCCTAATACCCTAAATCCCTCCCCCCATCGCGCCTCCCTCCCTCGTTTCTCCCTAATTTCCCAAATAGCAACCATCTTCTCGTATCGCCCAGGCCTCAAATTATTTTTTTCTTTCTCTTGTACATAAGAACGGTCAACTCTCCATGTATGTTCTTTATTATTCATTCTTGATTGGTAATTAATGAGTCGAAATTACATATTGGGGGTAGGAGAACTTTGGGAAAAGTGTTTCATGTTTGAGGTTGTTGTGGTTTCGAAGTCTTGAGTAGAAACTAGTGTTCGTACAAGTGTGGGGTAGAAAAAAAAATAGGGGTGTTTGGAGTTCTTATCGCTAGAAGTTTGGGATTGTTGTCCAGTGTATGTGTTATGTATTGTGAATTATGTTTTATGTGGTTGGGGAATTCTTGATTATCCAACATTATTGATGAGTCTATGGTGACCATTCCCTGCCGTGTGTAATAGGTTACGGGTGTTATCGAGTATAGGGTGAACGTATGTGTACCCAAGTTGGAAATTATTGGTTATTCAATGTGGGGTGGAATGTTCCTCGGTTAGGCATGAACTAAATTGTATCAATTTGTGTTTCTTTTAGCAGGTACTATGTCGTCATCACAGAGGTCAGGACAAGTTTTTGCACAAGGGTCTCAGAAGAAGAGGCCTAGAAGTGGGAATGCTCCACTCGCGCCCCTTGCTCCCAAGGAGGGCAAGACGTGGTATAGGAAGCACACCGAGTCATCCTATTTCTCGGATGTGTGTGTTGATAGAGATAGTCTGCTCCGAGAGTTCCCCCAAATTGTGAGGCGGATACAAGAGTTGCAGTTGGGGTTTATCTTTCAGGAACAAGATAAGTGCAACCTAAGCATGGTTCGTGAATTTTATGCTAACTGGATTCCCGACACCCGCTCTCACTTTGTTACTGTTCGTGGTCAGAACGTGCCTATCACACCAACCAGTATAAATGAGATTCTGGGCACAGCTGATGGCACCAACCCTTTGGTGTTAACCCAGTTGAACATTCGGCCACCGTATCAGGAAATCTGCCATTTAATATGTGGACCACAGTCCATGGTCAAGTGGGCTCATCACAGTAGGAAGCGGTATCACAAGACGCTCTCGTACGCCCACATGCTACGCGAGACTCGTGTTTGGTTGAAAATTGTTATGAATTGTTTGATACCCGGGCTGCACTACACTGACATTACACGTGTGTGTTTGGTATACGCATTGATGATGAACACCGAGCTAAATATCGGGGCTATTATTAAATTGGCTATGTGAAAGCCTAGAGTGCATAAGCGCCACCAGTATGCATTTGGGGGCCTTATAACTAATATGTGTCGTCGTGTAGGTGTTTCGGAAGAGACTCTACATTACACTGCTCCTTTATACCCTGCAACTGTGGATGTTACTCGGGCGAAAGGGACTGATACTTATTTAGGTCCCACTCTTACCACTGTAGAGAGGCACAGACGGGACGAGTTGATTATGGCTCGGATGTACGGATTGGAGATGTTGAGGCATAGAACCGGGGTCTACCGTCAAATTGGTCTGAGCTTAACGAGGTCAGCCGCCAATACCCCTTGAATGCTTATGCAAATGCACTATTGGGGATAGAACTAGTGTTTGCTTAGCCATTCGATGATGATGTCCCAACTGATGAGGAAAACTTACGAACTAGATCCAATATTGAATCAGACTCGGAGGATGAAATTGAGCCTCTTCCAACAGGCGCTGATGATGGGATTGAGGAGTAATCACAGAGTGTTTCCCGAACCCTGTACTTTGCTTTATTATTTTGTATGTGCACTGAGGACAGTGTTGTTATTTATGTGTGGGGTGGGGGCAGCATTTTCTGTGTATGCTTTCAGTTTGTTTTGTTTATATTTCAAGACTATGTTTTGTGTTTGTGTTACTTGGTAGTTGTTTACGGTTTTTTAGCCAAGGAGAGTCCCTTTGAACCGTACAAAAAAAATATTTTTATTTGTTAGGACTAAGTCTGTAGTAGTGATAAATCGAGTCAGACTGCTTAATGATAGATGGATGACGACCGTCTTAAGGGTGAATGTCGTAGATCGAGTCTAGGGTGGGTTGTGCTTAAATCGTAGTTCTTTGAAAAAGATTTTGTACTAAAAGAGATATTAAATTGAAGGATATATGACTATTTGTAATGCTATAGAAAAGTACAACTTAAGTTGAAATGATCCTCTCGTATAACATTTAATGGTCTGAGTTGATCTTTCTGAATGCAACATGTGCCACGAGTGGTGAGTTATTGTATAGTCATTGTTTTGTTAATTGAGTCTATAACTTGCCCAGGTTGTTATTGAAGCGAAATATGATTGTATGGTACTCAGAAATATGATAGCGGGTCTTCCTTGGAAATTACAATAGAAATTAAGCCTTATCTCAGTCCTTAGTCAGCCCCCTTGAGCTTGTAACCTACCCTTTTGTTGAAACCTTGAAAATAAGTTGTATCCCCTTTATTGAGCCTCTGAGATTGATCCCGATCCTTAATGCATTGTGTTAGGTTGAGGGACTAAGACAAGGATATATGTTCAAAGGAAGAGAGGAAGTAATCATAAAGGAAAAATAAAAGGTAAAGGAAAAAATAATGCCTTGTGTGCAATTTGAAGATTTAAAATATATATATATATATATATATATATATATATATATATATATATATATATATATATATATATATATATATATATATTTATATACATAGTAGGATACGAAAAGAATAAAAGAGGAAAAGATTAAATTTGAAGAAAACATGTTAAACAGGAAGGTGAAGAAGAAAAAGGTGATCTACAAAGTCAAAGTCAAGCATAGTTCATTAGGGAGAACAAGTCACTATTTTCATATACATGAATCTCCCGTCACCCTGAGCCAACATTACAACCTTAACAAGTCCTGGTTGATCTTTGAGTATAATACATGTCAGATATACATAATGGACAAGCTTATGATTCTCAATGCATATATGTGACTTCTTTTTGGGAGAGTGAGATGGTTTGATGATAAATCCGTCGATTATGTGAAATAATATTGTGAGTAAGCGGATTATTCTTTGGTGTGAGAGGCACTTGTTGCAGAAGATAAAGTGAAATGAGAAAGTACATTGAGAAGTACGAGTAGGGGTGCAGGAAGTTTTCTTAGCATGATTAAATCAGTAGCATGGCATATAAGGAAGCATGAAGAAAAGATGGTAGAGGTACGATCTAAGCAGCGTCCATGTCTAGGAGTCGCTAGAAGTTGTTCAAGGACGAACAAAGCTTTTAAGTGTGTGGTAGTGATCTTGGGCATATGTATATGCCCATAATGCTATTTATGCTTACATGGTGGCTTAGTTTAAAGTTGTTAAGTCTAGGCTAAGAGTCCTATTTAGTGAATTCCGTGTTTCCAAACTAACCAACATGATTACATGTGCAGGAAGACGAGGCGAGAGATATTTGCACTAAAAGAAGCAACGAGGAAACCTAAGGATGAAGCAAAGTAAAATGAAGCAAGAAATGCGCAAAGGCATTTGCGTGCCAGCTCCGCGTCGCGCAGAAGGAAGAGAAATCTCGAGCTCAAATAAATTCTCTAAGCAGAAGACTGTGTGTAGTCTCCGCGTCGCGCAATTGAGTGCCGAATCTCAATTGAAAATAAATTGTAAAGAAGTGCACCTTCTGCCAGCCCCGCGTCGTGCACTTCAGAGTCATAATTTGGAAATTCGAATTTAGTATAAATAGGGCCTTAATGTAATTTTAGAGGTCTTTTTCTAATTTTCGAATGGAAGATATCAAGGAGGAGACTTTGAAGTTCTAGGGTTACTATCTACTTTTCTTCTTTTCTTGTAATTCTTTGGAATTATTTTTGGACAAATTCGAGTATTGCTTTGAAGATCATGAGTAGTTAATTACCCTAGTTCTAGGGTTTTGGCTACAAGATGAATGAAGTTTGCTTAATTTATTAAGGGTGGTACCAAGAGTTATCTATGATTCGTTCTTATTTTCTTGCTTGTTGTATTTCATGATTGGCCACCATAGAAATAAATCTATTGTCCGAATTGAACTTGAGAGAGGAATAAGAGGATAGAACATGGAAAGTAAGAAGTTTGGTTGACTCTAAATATCTAGGGTTGATTCGTTTTTAGGATAGAGATATACCTAGAGACCTTACTTGGATCATCATGCGGGAAGATAACTTTATGCTCAACTTTTATTCATCTTATCCCAGCTCAACGATGTAGTTAAGGTTGTAATTGTTGTAGGTGATTAGAGGTCGAGAGACCATGATCATACATCTAACCATGTGGTTCAGCGATGAGATAATTTCAAGAAAACCTTTATTAGATGAGAGCAACTTCATGAATCCTGATAAAAGCTGCAGTCCTGGATCTCTCCCAAAAGAACGGTTACAAGTTAAGAAATTGAATCATTGTAGTCAATTTTAGTTAGATATAAATTTTAGTACAGCTATTTATAAAATCTTGACATTGCACTTGTTTTAAGTTAAGAATCTGAAATGTAATAGAGTCTAGTTTGTAGGCCCTATGGGTACAATACCCGACTCCTTAATAAGATCATTATATTACTTGTACGATCACGTGCACTTGCGTGTGCGATTAGACCATAACAATATAATTAGTAGGGGTCGCCAAACTCTGAAGGACACAAAAATATACAACGTTGTGTATGGCTCACTTTTTACTTATGTTCGTAACACTAACATCATGCAAGCCTTTTGCGAAGCTTGGTGTCCTACTACAAACACATTGCTCACTTCAGTCGGGGAACTATCTATATCACTTTGGGACTTAAACGTGATTTGTGGTCTACCAAATGTTGAAGAACTCACAAGCACTTTTGAAAATGGAAAAAGGTTCCTCTTTCAATCATGTGAACATCTATTTGACGCTTTTCATCAGTTACAACAAAAAATCAGGATGTTTCTGTGGAGAAGTGGGTAGAATATTTGTGTAAGTAAGATATAAAGTATGGAAAACTCCCACCAAGAAAGGAAAATAAATCTGCTCGTCTTAGATCATCTCACAATCCAACTGGGGAAATTGATGAGTTTCTTAAGTGGTCTTCTGATGAAGAAGCCTTGTTCCACAAGTTACAAGTTAAGAGTCATAAGATGGATGAAACATATTTGGCAGCATTTTTGTCGTGTTGGTTGTGTATATTCGTCTTTCCTACTTAGGCAGGTCATTTTATTCACCGGGGTATCTTTAGAAACGCCTGTCATTTGGCCTGTGGTAGGAGAGTTAGCCTTGCGATGCCAATTTTAGTCAGTATTTACAAGGGTCTAAACACAATTTCGAGATGTTCGCGACTTGATCTCGTCCAAACTTATTTCCCAATCCATTATGTGTACGGTTGGTTGGCCTTTTACTTTAAAACCCATTACCCACTAGCTAATGGGCCGGTTGATCCCTTTATGACTACATTTTCTGGTGAAGGGGCTGCTAGGTATTTTGGAAAATAAGATGCAAGAAAGCATATACATGGAGCAGGAACCATTGCTTGGGATGCAACATTTGTTCATAGACCTCATGCATACCAATATGGTGATGATGGGACTGAAAAAGAATACCAATCAAATTTCTTCATGAGTATTCGCTCAAACTATATCATTTTAAGGGAGGAAAATGTCTTTTTCATTGAGACATATAGTCCTCATAGATTCAGTCGTCAATTCGGCTTTTTCTAAGATTCTCCTGGTCGACTAGATCAAGATTTTCGTGAGGCCTCGTTGGAAGATGGATTAAGGCTTGCACGTATTTGTGTATTGACAAAATCTAGGGTAAAATTAACATTTCCTCCTAGTGGATTTAACATGAAGAAGTTTTCTTCCCAAAATTATAAGTCCTGGTGGGAAAAGGTGCACATGAATCTTCTTGAAAATCATGTGTAGTTTTTGGTGAATGTTGTTGATTCGATTACAGATGTCCTTTAAAAGAACGATGAAGAGGCATTGATTCTGAAATAATCTCCTATTTGAAAGTGTAGGGTTGGTGTTCCAGACAAGTTTAAGGTACCTCCTAATGAAAAAGTCCAAAACGAAAAATGTTCAACCCATACGAACAAGCCTTCTCGCAAGCGGCCATTTCAAGATGAGATTAGTGAAAACCATAGCGATCGTTGTCGGAGAAGAGATAGACCACCTCTAAAAAAGTCAGAATATAATGATTTGCATGCGACAAAGATTAGTGATAATAATGTTAGTTCTTCAAGGACTTTGACAACTATTAAAGAGGTAATAATTTAAACTTTCACAATGCTCTATGGTTCCAAGTTTCTTCACTAATTATTATCTCTCCCTTTTTTTGTTAGACAAGCAATGTCAACATGTTGGAAACGAAGCCTCAAGATAGTACTGAGTCTGTAAAAGGTCCAAATTCAAGGAAATCTTCTTCTATGCATCTAAAAGAACAAGAGGTTACTTATATTTCTCATGACAAAACCACGACAAATGTTGAATTCAGGTCCCCCAAGCAACCAACAACATGCAAGTCTGTTTTTGATGGAAGAAAGGTGTCTCAGAACTTCGAAAGGATTTTGTCAAAGGAGCTTGGACTAAGATTCTTTCTAAACTTGTTGACCTTGATGCAGACCGTGCTTATTATATAACGGATGAGATTCAACTAATTCTTGTAGATGTAGATTCCATGGGTGTTGATATTTCTCCTTTGAAGACTTTACTGGAGTTTTTCTTTAAACTTGATTTTTCTTATGACCTAGCGCGATCAACTCTTGCTGATAAGGCCGGAGAATTTGATAAATCCGAGTGTTATTTGAAAGATAAGGAACACCTTAGTCTCATCTTGCATGAAAAGAACGAGAAATACGAGGAATTATTGATTGCTTGTCAATCCCTTAAGGAAGCGAAGAAAAAGGTGAAGGAGCTAAATTTTCTTCGAGATGCCGCCAAGAAAGAAGTTAAAGATGTTGAATCTAAAGTCTTGGAAGCTGATCAAGAGTTCAACAAATGCGCTGATGTTTCTTTAGTGACTACAAAAACCTCAGATGATGTACAAGAGAAGAAGAGGGTCTTAGAGGTCGCTCTTCAAGATTTAGCAAATTATAAGCTATATTTTGATTAGTTTATTTTAATGTTTTCTTGTAGAATTTTTGTTCTCCCTCATTTTGACTGATTAGTTGATGTTATTAATAATAATAGCAAATAAACATTTTGATGCCTTAATATAGTCCATTTATTATTCTTTTGTACTTCAACTTCAGAAATCAATTGTCTATCAGCTTTGTGTCTTAATAGTACAAAGGATATATCATGATGTGAGAACATAGAGTCATGAAAGACTTGATTTATCAAAATCAAACTTCATAACCTAAACATGTCAGAACTTCATAGTTTAAATCCCTCAGAATTGTTTTGGATGAATGCAATGCTGACCATTTCAGATTCGCATGACCCAGATTGTTCTAAAAAAAAAATCACATCTTAGCGCAGAAAGGTCAAAATGATGTGACCCTTTTATATTCCATCGAAAAGACGACTGTCACTGATATAAAAATCATGCCTAAAAGCTTTATGAATTTGTACTAAGATTTCATTGATGTCAACTCAAATGACAATCTATGATATTTGAAAGGAATATTGCGATGTGAATATAATGGTTTGCTTTTCCCTTCTTTTTTTTAGACTCATGTAACTGAACTTAGAATATGATTCTAAGTTCCTACGTACCTCAGTGAAGAGGATCAAGTCACAACAGTTTATACTCTTGCAGGCCAGGAGTATTATGCAGTTTAGGCTCGTACCTTAAGGAGCAACTCCTTTCCTTCAGGGATATTATCTTTTCATGAACTTCCCATTAATAGGGCCAACGCGCAATCCTTCTGAGTCAACAAGTTTGTAGGCGCTACTTGAATATACTTCTTGTACCACATATGGCCCATCCCATTTAGCAGAGAACTTGCTTCCAGATTGACAAGAGGTAATAATAGGCCTTCTTACAACAAGAACCTGGTCACCAACTTGAAAGCATATAAGACGAACTTTTTTATTATAAGATCGATATACACGAGATTGATAGCATTCTAAACTTTGTTAAGACACTTGTCTTTTTTCATCAAGAGCTTCTAATTCTTCAAGACGTAACCAAGAATTTTCTTCGTCGGTGAGTCCTTCTTGAATGGCAGGACGTAATGACAGAATTCGACGCTCGAGTGGATGGACTGCTTCAACTGCATAAACAAGAGAATAAGGAGTCGCACGTGTTGGTGTATGATACGTGGTCTTATATGCCCAAAGAGATTTTTCCATTCTTTCATGCCAATCTCTCTTAGATTTGGAGACAATTTCTTCAAAAAAATTGCACAATGTTTTGTTGAATGCTTCAGCGAGCCCATTAGCGGCAACATAGTACATCGAGGAATTGTGTTGCTTGAAGTCAAAAAGATCACATATCTTTGACATCAACTTGTTATCAAATGGCTTTCCATTGTCTGTAAATATATATCGAGGAATGCCAAAATGATTGAAAATATTGACTCGAATGAAGTTGGAGACATTCTCTTTCTTCACTTCTTTAAGAGAAACAGCTTCTGCCCATTTTGAAAAATAATTGATCACTGCAAGGATGTATAAATGACCACCAGAGGATTTAGGCAATGACCCAACAACATCCAAACCCCAAGCTTCGAATGGCCAGGAAGCACTAGTTGGGTGTAACACCTCTGGGGGTTGATTTATAAAATTGGCATGAAATTGACAAGTTTGACACCTTCGGGCATAATCCAAGCAATCTTTACCATAGTTTGCCAATAATATCCCATCATATTTATATGAAAATGATGTTTTGGTCCCGATTGATGCGCTCTGCGTACTCCAGAGTGTGATTCTTACATGGCTTGAAGAGATTCATCTACCCCAAACAATGTAAGATTACCCCCATCAAATGACCGCATGTAGAGGGTATCTTTATAATAAAGAAAACAGAGGGATCGATGTCGCCAGTCTTCGATTTCACCCTTGGAGGTAGCAATAGCTTGCCCAAATTCTTCTATATGTTAATCTGGTGGTGGAACTATCCATTTTAAAAAAAAAACGACTTGCATTTGATCGGGTGATGCCAATGCAGAAGCTAAAGCTGCCAACACATCAGCCCTCTTGTTTTCCTTTCTAGGGATATGCTGAATAGTCACCTCCCCTAGCCAACCTATCATCTTTTGAGCATAATTACAAAATGGGAGTAACTGAGGCTTCTTCACTTCATAATCCCCTAATACTTGATTAATCACTAACTTGGAATCACCATAAATTTGCAGCTGCAATTATTTCATATCAACAACCATTTCAAGACCGAGTAAAAGTGCTTGATATTCAGCAACATTATTGGAGCAATATTGTTTAAGAGTGAAGGAATATGGTAGGACTTCTCCATATGAAGTGACAAACACTAATCCAGCGCCGGCTCATTCACTATGCGCAGCTCCATCAGAATACATCTTCCAAGGTTGTTGGATTTCAATTAACATTGCATCTTCATCAGGTAACTCATCAGATAACTCCCAATAGTTTGGAATTGGATGATTGGCTAAAAATTTTGCTAACACTTGTCCTTTTATTGCCTTTTGAGAGATATATGTGATTTAAAATTGTTGAAATTGGAGATACCGCCTTGCTAACCGATCACTCAAGACAGGTTTGGACATAACAAATTTGATAGGATTTGCTTTAGACACAAGTCGTACGACATGATCTTGAAAGTAATGTTTCATATTTTGAATTGAGAATACTAAGGCAAGGCATAATTTCTCAATAGGTGAATACTTGATCTCATTTTGTGTCATTGTCCTACTAAAGTAATAAAAGGCATTTTCTTTCCCTTCATTGTTTTGTTGTTCTAGAAGTGCTCCTACTGACCTTTTTTGTGCAGTAATATATAATATCAATGGTTTTCCAGGTATAGGAGCTACAAGTACTGGAGGCTTCAGCACATAAGAATTTATGCTTTCGAAAGCATTGGTACAAGACTGGTCTCATTCAAAAGGAAATCCTTTTTCATAAGACGACTGAATGGTTGGCATCTGCCAGCTAGATTCGAGATAAACCTTCTAAGTATGCCAATTTTCCCTGCAAGCTTCTCAACTCATGAATGTCTTTAGGCTCAGGCATATTCAAAATAGCATCTAATTTGTCTTGGTCAATTTCGATCCCTCGATGTCGAACAATAAACCAAGAAACTTTCCTGAAGTAACCCCAAAGGAAAATTTCAAAGGGTTCATTTTGAGTTGGTATCTTGAAGTCGTTCAAACACCATTCTCAAATCTTGCAAATGGTCACCATTTTTTCTTGATTTCACCACTAAGTCATAAACATAAGACTCAACATTTTTATGAAGCATGTCATCAAAAATATTCTGCATGTCTCATTGATAAGTTGCTCCAGCATTTTCTTAAACCGAATAACATTACTTTGTAGCAATATATGCCTTTAGGAGTACGAAATGTAGTAAGTTCTTCATCTTTTGGTGCCATGCGAATTTGATTGCATCCAGATGAACCGTCTATAAAATACATTGTCTCATGTCCAATTGTGGCATAAATCATAAGCTCGGGGATTGGAAAAGGGAAGTCATCCTTAGGGCATGTATTATTAAGATCCCTAAAGTAAACACAAACTCGGATTTGGCCATTCTTTTTTCTTACCGGCACAATGCTTGAAATCCATATAGGATACTTGACTTCACGAATGAAACATGCTTCAATGATCTTGTTGACTTCAATTTCGATTAAAGGAACTAGTTCAGTTCTAAATTGACGCTGAGCTTTCTTAACAGGATGAACGCTTCATTTCACAGCAAGACGATGAACTGCAACTCTAGGATCTAATCCAGGAATCTCCAAGAAAATACATCTCTAAACTCCATAAGCAACTCCATGTATTTCCTTTCTTCATCGTCATTCAATGAGGCACTTACATATGTAGGCCTCATATCATCATCAATCCCAAGGTTCACTTCTTTTAAGGTATCAATTGTATTCTTCATCTCTTCCTCGAGTTCAGGGGGTGCATCTTTTGCGTCCTCATCTTCTTAAGGATCACCATCATTGAAGGATATGTGATGACATGTATAAACATCAACAAATTTTTCCTCTATCCTTGCATGAGGTGAAGCATTTTCCTTGTCACAAATAGTAATGTAGTGTGATGATCCTACACTTTCTTCATCTTCGTCCCACTTCTTAGTATGAACTAAGTATGCATTCTTGCTATCAGGACCTTCCCACACGAAACTAAAGGTTTTTCTTCCCGCCTCATTCTAGAAGGAATCAAACTAGGACAATTCTTAGATGAACCGTGCTCTTGAAAATGAACGTGTCTTCCCATTTTTTTGCGATCTCTTTGGCGTTTGTATTTCCTTTTCATCGGTCTCAAATAATCAAACACTGAAATTTCATGAGTTAACTCGGCAAGCCAATCAAATACAACAACATTTGAAGTTGGGACAGTAAGTCGATCAAACACAGAAGGCTTTTTGTTAGACATCGCTGGTTTTTCTATCATAGTAATGTAGTTGATGCTCATCCTTCTAATAAAGATTCGGACTGGTGATGGTTGTTTGTAACCCAAGCCTTCACGTGATTGCTTAACCATGTACCCTCTTTCCATCAACATCCTTTGAGTAGGATTCAGGCCATGATTTGCCTTTTCAACAACTTCGTGTGGGATGGTTGTTTGTATACCGCTTTGACCAATAATTTATAAGCATTTGTGTCAAAACCTTCAATTGTATGCTTCTGAGGAAGTGCTTCAGGTGAATCATGGTTTGATGCTTTGACAAATCCTCTAATCACTTTTGAAGGTGATTTGTCTGCATCAATATGTTTGATAGGAAATGTCAATTCCTTACTCTGCAACTCAGAAGGTTGAATTTTGACCTTATTTTCTTTTGGGATATAGTGAAGAGTAGGAGACACTCTCTTACTTAAAGATATCTCGCTAGCTTTGGGTACTGTGCTCATAACTGAAAGAACCCCTACCTTTTCAGTTGCTACATCAACCTTTCTGATTGGTATCGAGTTATGAACTTTGAATTCCTTTGGAACATGATCCTTTAAGTAGAACTTTGCATCTGCAAAGTGCTCTTCCGTCTCGGTGAAAGGTTCATCATCAGCGACTACCTTCTTTTAAACTCCATCTTCAAAGTACTTAAAACATTGATGGTACGTGGATGGAACTACTTTATTCTCGTGGATCCATGGCTTTCCTAACAAGATATTATAGGAGGTCTTTGAGTCAATAACATGCATCCATGAACTTGAACACATATCTTCCATTTTTATCTCTATTTTGATCGCACCAATTGCTCTTTTTCCCCCTTGGTTGGATCCCTGAATTATTAAATGACTTTCAGATAATTCATTCATCGGGATTCCCAGTTATTTCAAAGTTTGAATAGGAAAGATATTGACCCCAGAACCATCACCCACCATAATCCTATTTACTTTATGCCCACGGACAAAACCTACCATATATAAAGGTCGATTATGTGATGTTTCACCCAACAAAAGATCACCATTAGTGAATGTGAACTTAGGATCACAAGTATTCACTTGTTCTGAGAGAAACTTGTTGGGATTTTCACATGAGCCAGTAAGGTTAATGATGATTCTTCCCCCATTATTTCTTCTTTCTCAATGTTACAACATGGGGACTTGGTGTCACAATGAGAAATCTTAGTGTGGAACCAGCTTTGCGAGAATTCCTCTAATGTCACTGGGGAACGCCATTTTTTATAGTGATTCTCCAGTACTCTCGATTTCTTCACATTTTCCTTCACTCTTCGAGTTTTGAGTAGCTCTTTCATTTTGCCTCTGTTCACTTCCTTGCTTGGCTCTCTTTGTGAGTTCTCTTTGCAGCGTCTTTGTCGTGTCACCAAAATCCATCATTCATCATTGGCACACTCAGATTTATTTTCTGCTAAAGAGTTCCCTCTCACTATTGCCTCCTCCATCAACGGAAGAGACAACGATTTGCTGACATCTATCGATTCAAATTCACCAAATTTGATCATCATTGGTGGTAATTAGGCTAGGATATCATCACAGTTATGTACTTCGACAAAGTTGCAAAGAACTGTGGGATCATGTGAGCCAAAAGTGATAGACACTTGATTTGAATTTTCCTTCTCATCTTCAAGTAATATCTTTCTTTCACGAGCTAATTCTATGATCTTTTCCTTAAAGATGAAGCACTTTTCAGTAGGGTGACCCATCAAACGAATGATATTTGGAGTAACTAGGATCATAACCCTTCCAGCTTTGTTTGGGCGCTTCATTTCAGGTAACTAAAAGAGTTTCAACACAAAGAGCTCTTCAAAAATTGCTGGAACATCTGAGTCCATGAATGGGTACTCTTTTGCTTGCATTTCCTTCAAAGATAACTTTCGGCTGGTGTTGTTTTGAGTAGTCGTGCTCTTCACAATTTTGTTGCTTAGATTTGTGGTGACTTTCAAAGGTGTAGCCTTAACATTCATTGACTCTTTGTTTTCATACTTGGGTGAAAAATTTCCCCCTTTCTTTAACTCCACTTTATCTTTTCCTCTACGATTTTCATAAATAGGTGGTCCTTCATTTCTGCTTGAATACATGCTTAACTTCATATCATGAGCTCGTGTGGCTAATTTCTTAAATGACTTGGGTTTGATACCCTGTAAAATGTAACAAAGTCCCCAATGCATTCCTTGAATGCACATTTCTATTCCAGATGTTTCACTAAGCCTATCCTTGCAATTGAGGCTCGCATTCCTCCATTGATTGATGAACTCAATGAAATGTTCACCCTTCCATTGACGTGTATTTGTGAGTTCTATCATGCTCACATTGTGTCTCATGCTATAAAAATGATTGAGTAATTCATGTTCAAGTTGTTCCCAATCATCAATGGAACCAGCCTCGAGATCCGTATACGAGTTGAAGGAATTTTCTTGCAAGGAGCGCACAAATTGTTTAACTAGACAATATCCATATGCTCCAGCATTATTGCAAGTTTCAACAAAATGTGCAATGTGTTGGTTTGGGTTTCCCTTGCCGTCGAATTGTTGAAATTTTGGAGGTTGATAACCTGCAGGCATCTTCAAAACATCTATTCTTGGAGTGTATGTCTTGGTATATGTAAATGGTAACTTTAAAGGTACATCATATTTATCGTTGATAGTTCCCATTATGAACTCTTTTAGTTGATGAATGGGAATTCCCCCTTCAGTAGATACTTGCAGCTCCTCATCAACATATGTTTGTTTTGTAGAGGATTCTCCCTTTTCTTGTACCATGGGGTGTTTTCCTGGTGCATGGCTTGAGCCTCCCTCCATAACATTTTCAACCCTGTCCGTTAACTTAACAATTCGATTATCTTGATCACATACTTTATTAGACCTTTCAATTGCCTTTGTCAAATTTGCCAATTGTTCTTCAACAGTTGAGGTGTTGGTCATCATTTCTTGGATCGCCATTATGGGTGATGGAGTAAAGCACGGATTTTCGCTCAAACTGAATTCTTATTGGAACAAGTTACGTGGAGTGACAGGGGCAGATCTAGTGACCAAAACATCATATTCATCTTGAATAGTACGATCCTTGTTACTGAATGGACTGAGTTGGGCCAATGTCTTTTGAACAATCTGAGTTATATTCCCTCCTTTTACTAATTAATTCGGAGAGAATCTTTCCCCCTTTGAAGATGGGAGATCCAGAATAGGAACTGATGTAGAGGACGTTTGAAGTGTTTGTTGTCTTAATAAGTTTGCTTTGTTCCTAGATATGGGTCCCAAACTTTCCATAGTAGCATTCAGTATGTTCTCCACCGCCGAGGAAAACATGGAATCGACAGTCTTAGCAATAATATATTTGGAGCTGAACTTCTTAGAAGTCATCTTAGTGTTCTTGAAACTTGATGATCGATGTAAAGAGATGAGAGGTAGAGGTCGTCCCACTTGGCGTGCCAAAACTTGTAAACAACAAATTTTCAAGCCGAGAAAAATAAATAATCAAGCCAAGAAAATAAATGTAACAAAATGTAGTATTTGATTTACTGCGTATTACAATCTCTATGATAATCCTCTGATTCTTCAAATTAATATGAAATATGTAAGAATTGAATTTGATTTAGAGTCAAGGGCTTGAATAGCTTGATCTTGAATATTTAGTTTCTGAACTCACGAACACTTGTATGGTTATGACGAATAATTAGCATGAACAAGTAACTTGATCTTAAATCTTGAACTTTGAACTTGATTGCTTGAACTTGCAGTTTGTAGAGAATTTGTAGCTTTTGATCCACGAGCTCTCTTCTTGCTTCTTGTTCTTGATAAACCTCTCCTTCTATGAATAATGAGGAACCCTATTTATAGTAGTAGGGAGTGGTCTATTGGTGTGATTTGATTGGTCGGTTTGAACCGGCCAATCACATTGCTCCGTGAAAAGCTTTGATTTGATTGGTCAGAACATGTCACCCATACACATGTCATCATTCTAGTGGCTCATTTAATTTGACTTGGATTGCCACATAACTTGACACGTGGCATGATTTTAGTGTCTAATTTAATTTGACTTGGATTGCCACATAACCTTGACATATGGCATGATTTTAGTTGCTGATTTAATTTGACTTGGATTGCCACAAAACCTTGACACGTGGCATGATTTTAGTGGATTATTTAATTTAACTTGGGTTGCCACATAACCAGACACGTGGCATGATTTTAGTGGCTTATTTAATTTGACTTGGATTTGCACATAACCTCCACTATTTTCTTGAATTTAATATAATCCAAATTAATTTATGGATTTAAATTCAATAAAATCTTAATGCTTACAGTCCCACTTGGTTTTCCTGGCAAGGCTTTTAATGAGGCAACAAATTTATCAAAAGATATGTGTAGTCTTTTTCCTTCACTAGAATTTTTTTCCCACATGAGTTTTTCCTGGTAAGGTTTTAACTAGGCACATTTTCTATGGACATGCAAGGGGGAGTGTTATAAATCATTGAACTAAGTGGATGGTGCATTAAGTTTATTCATGAATTTATCCTTATCATGGATATGTATTCTTAAGATTTATCGTTATCATGGATATGTGGGTTCCCAAGGTGACATGAACTTTTTTGGGATAATGATGTATTTATTAATAGAGGTATCCTTCCCATGTAAGACACACCTAAATAAGAAGTAAAAGAGGAAAAGTCAGCTTCTTCATCTCTATATCTTATCTTCTTCTCTTTATATTATATTCTTATGAGTTTCTATTTTATAACAGATACATATACATACATACATACATATAGATACACACACACACACACACACACACACACACATATATATATATATATATATATATATATATATATATATATATATATATATATACCTCTAACACTCTTGACTTTACAAATCACCAAATTTATGTACACAGCTAACACTATTTTTTGTTTATACTATAAAGGGAACAAAGACAATCATTCAATTATACATGATTTTCATATGACAGTAATATTTGGCAACTCTAATATACTATTGGTATAAGAAATATACTTGTTACCAAACATTTATTTAAAAAAAGAATGAAGACAGGAATGGTTTTACGAACTTTACACGTTAGTGTAATATGATCCAGATAAATGAACTCCAATTTTTCAAAAACTATGTAAACACACACACACAATTTACATGGTAAGAAGTTTCTTATAACATAGGCTACTATTAGAACGATTAAAACAGATACTATACATGATTTTAAAAAAATTCGTAAAGTTGTTAACTCTCCCACCTAAGAGTCTTTCCATGAAGAAACAAAACCTTGTTAGAAAGGTTTTATTCAATTGCCTACAAAGCCATCACGTCTTCTTCATCCCTGAAATTTTAGTTACCTCATAAGTTATTATAACAATATTTTAGTAGTTTATTTTCTTGTGAGAGATCAAATCCTTAGATATCAACTAAAGAATTGAGCATGATTTATATGATGAATATACAATTAAGGCGCTAGAAGGAAAATAAAATACTTAAAAAAACATATAATAAGAACTTAATGTAAAAAAGGAAGAAGAAGATGAAAGCCTTGTAAGAGATATTCATTCATTCATTCATAAAATATGTACAACTATATGAATATATAGGTAGACTAAACACAGAGTCCTATAAGAACTAGGCAGCATAGATTGAGGAGAAATAGTCTCATAAGACATCACAACTTCCTCACACTTTTACATAGTTTAGATATAATAGGGATCTATCTAAGCCTATCTATTACACTCCCCTGCAGAGAAGCAGACACTTTCAACTTGTCTCTGAAATGCTGAAATCTTACTTTTGGAAGAGCTTTCGTGAGAACATATGCAACCGGGTTGTAACACCCCTAAAATGACTAAGGTGAAGGTAGAGCCTAACACTTGTGTCTTGAGGTTCTAAGGTCCTAAAATGTTTTATAAGGATGTTTTGAGGAAGTGTCCCAATTTTGGTGAGTTTTGGAGGTAAAACGTCCAAGAACGTCCATGACGTTCGAAGGTTTAGCCTTGAAACAAGCTTGTGTGCCTTAGTGTGTTTTGGCATGTTTTATGTGTTCGTTTTGGTTGAAATTGATGAGAGAGGTTCCTAATTTGTATACGAGTGTATTTGGGTTGGAAACGCCCGGTAAAAACTCCCCAAGGACAAAACAAATGGTCCTTGAGGAGGACCCAACTTGTAGTCAAAAAGCTGTCAAAACTAGCCCAACAAACGAAGGGCAATTAACGGACCGTAGGTCCATCGACGCCCCGTCGTTGTGGGCGTAGGTTGACACTTAGTGGCAGGAGATTAATCTCCCAAAGTGTGGTCTTTAATCCCATCGATGGCTTGCCATCATGTCAGGTCAATGGATCAATGCCCAGTCAATGGGGAACCGTCGACGAGACCTGCAATTTCCTGTAGGGTCTCGCCAAGTCTAGGGGTATTTAGGTAAATCCCCTAGTGTTCTAAAAATTAGTTGGACGGTTTCTTAAGGGTATTTTGGGTATTTTAAGTGAGTTTATAAGTCTTGAACACTTAGATGAATTCACTTTTCAAAATCAAAACCCAAAACCCTAAAGAAGAACTCTCTAGAACACCATTGAAACTTGAAAGGAGATTGGAGATTGGAGCTTGATTCCTCCATCAAATCTTCTAAAATTTCGTTGTTCAGCATCAATTAATGTATTATTCTCATCCTTGAATCTTCTTTCTTCAATGAGTCAAGCTTCAAAGTGTTTCCCAAAGATTTCTCAAAAGATGAACTGTCCTATTTTGATATCTAGCCATGGGTTCTTGCATAAAATGGCTTGAATCATAGATTTATGATATAACTAGTGTTAATTTGATGATTCTAATCCTAAGACTCTATGAACCCATGCAAATCATGAAATCCTTATTTTCACTATTTTATGGGTAAATTGATAATGTCTCAATTGTGTTCCATTCTTGTGTAGTTTACTTAGGGCTATTGAATTATGTAAGAAGCATGTTAGAATTGTATATAGGATGTCCTAACTTGATGAATTCCATATTGAATTATTTTGGTTCATTGTATACTTTTATAATTGGTTTGAATTATGGACTATGGCTATTGGTAAGATCCTTTGTGTATTGGATTGGTTGAATTAGCTATGGATTGGAGGTGTTGAGGTTGCAATAGTGGTATGTTCACCTAACCTTCTCTATATTGTGTAGTATATATGTTTCAATTGTGATGATTGGTATGATCCACTTATGATAGCGGTGCTTATGTGATGTACTTATGAACAATGTGGCCTCGTTGGCATTACTTTATGAATAATGGTATTATCATGTTATAACTTGTATATGTGATCGTTGTGAAGGTCTACATGACTTATGTGTATATGTGAAGTCAAAGCATGAGTTATTCTAGTTGATGATACGTGTCTATAGTAGACTAGGGTGAAATCTTTATGTGTGATACTTGGTGTTAAAGTATGATGCTTCTTGATTGACTATATGACACTTGTGATGGCTTATATTGATGTTTCTATCGGAATAAATAGGGTGACTTATAGTTGTCATAGTTAACCCTATGTGTTTCTTGAATGGTATTGTACATGTGATAAGAAGAAGATTTGTGTGTTTTGTTTAGTTGACCTAAGTCCTTTACTTGATACATGTAGAATGTGAATATGGATCCTTGAATTAGTATGCTAAAGCTTCTTAGTCATGTATGTATGTGTGATTGAAACATGGCCTTGAACATAGTTAGGAAGGTCATTTATGTGGAACCTTCAACCTAGATGGAAGGTTATGATATCCTTGAAATTTAAAGTCGTAATGATGTCCTTCTTGTGTGAATGGTGGACTTAGGGTTGATTGGCTGGAACGGCATGAAATCATCCTTAGTAAAGTGATTGAGTTATCCTCTTAACCATTCTAGAGAGCCCTAGTGGATCCTCTTTGATAAGTTGTGTTATGATTTGGTTATGAACAAGATATGGTACTCTTTATATGCTCCTTTATTGAATTACACTATGCGAACAAAGGCTAGCACCGAGAGAATATGCTTGGGGAGAGACTTTTCTTTATATGAGACTAGAGTATAAAGAAACCCTTGATATTCCTTAATCATGTGCCTACATGGGATGTGTCCAAGTTCTATCTTAACAAGTAGAACACCCTCCATCGGAGTAGGGTAGACTTCGGATTTCATGCATAGCTAGTATGGTCAATGTCGGTTATTGTCTATTCTCATCATGTGGGATACATGCTAGTGTTGGAGAATTTCTATGAAGTTTAGGTAGTAGAATGGGACGCTATCTACAAATTGCACACGTAGGCTCTGAAGATGTTAGTATGTAGGTTCTTTAGGTCTTCTCCAACAACATTATGTGAAAGTCTTTAATTGTTGAATGTCTCTTAAAAGGTCTATTGAAGATAGTGATTTAAGTTATAAGAATGTTAATAAATAAGTACTTATCTAAAGTAGCTTTAAGGATTGCATAAATAAGGTGCGGAGAGAGTATATGGATGGTCTCTTCATGTCTCACTTGGGGGAGTCTTAAAAGTAACTATAGGTAGGGAAGATAATTAGTGAAATGGACTTAATCTAATCTTAGGTAGTCTTAAGGATTATTTAGGTAAGCTTGAAGAGGGTGTATGGGCGGTCTCTTCTTGAATTACTTAAGTACATCTTAGGATAACCTTTGGGAGGAGAATTTCATATTATATGCTATTATGTGGGGTTACTTGTTATGTGACTTATATGTGATGTTGGTGTTAAATGTTGTTTCTTATACTTATGTTATGAAGTTTTACTCAAAAAGAGAATGTTTCATGTAATTGTCCTTTTAGCATAATTTTATGCATTATGACATACTTAGTACATGCAATGTACTAATTCTATACATTTTGTCTATATCTAAAGGTGTAGGGTGCAATTGAGAGGCATCTTGAAGAAAAGCTTGGAAACTAGGACTCTTTCAAGCAAAGTTGGGGTATGTCCTCACTAGATTCGAGGACATTACTATCTTTTGTTTCTTTGAGTAATAATTGTAATAGACTTTATTTTCTATATTTTTATGCATGGGCCGTGTCCCAGGATATTCGTGTGTCTAAGTTGGCAACTTCGAGACTTGGCCTTATTCCTTACGTTTTCTATGAAAGATGTTTTGAAATATTATTCATGTGAAAAGTTTTAATTCCGCACTACTTTTCATACATGTATGGAATGAATTATGTCAAAAGGGATTGTACAAGACCTCCGAGAGGTCGAGTACGCTGTGCCACGACTCAAAGGATGCCCTATCTTCTAGGGTGTACTTGTGGGTTATGACACTGGTCATGAGTGTTAAAATAATGAATAACCAAAGATTTATCCTTCACCTTTTCATGGACAAAATGAAAGTCTATCTCCCTATGTTTAGTGAAGGATTGGAAGATAGAATTAGATGTTAAATAGGTTGCACTTAGGTTATCACACCAAAGTATAGGAGTTGTAGTTTCAAAGCACCCAATTTCACGAAGTAAGAATTCCAGCCAAGTTATCTCAGACGCAGCAGTGGCTAGTGCATGATACTCTGCCTCAGTACTAGAACGTGCAATAGCTCACTATTTTTTGGAAGCCCAAGATACTAAATGAGACCCAAGAAAGATAGCAGACCCAGTTGTTGACTTCCAATCATCAACAGAACAACCCCAATCTGCATCATTGTACCCATGCAGTAGTCTATTATTTTTGCGAGCAAATAATAAAACATGGGAGGAAGTTGATTGTATATATCGCAAAATGCATTTTAAAGCAACCCAATGGGACTCTCTCGAATAATGCATGAATTGTGAGACCTTATTGGCCGAAAATGCTATATCTGGACGAGTGAATATTAAATATTATAGGGCTCCTACAGTGCTGCGATATAAAGTTTCATCATGGAAAGGAGATCCTTCAAAACTTGATAGTATAGAGTAACAAGCAGTCAGTGTTGAAAAATGATTGCAGTCATCCATTTGTGCTTTTCCGCAACAAATCAATAGAATATAGAAGTTGTGATAGATGCAAACCAGTAGGAGTCCATGATGCTTCAATCCCCAAACGATAAGAGAGGCGACCAAGGTCTCTAACGGGGAAGTCTGACTTCAAGCGAGTAAATCAGAGATCTAACAAGACACGAACTGGAGCCTAAGACAAGAAGGTCATAGACATACACCAAACAGAATAATTTATCACTGTTGGAGGAAAAATGAAATAACAAACAATCAGTTTTTGAGCTAGTAAAACCATAAGAAATCAAGGCATCCGTTAATAATTTGTTCCACATACGTGGAGCTTTTTAAGCCTATAAAGGGAACACTTGAGAAAACAAACATGTTTAGGGCGATCAGGATCAACAAACCCAGGAGGTTGAGACATGTATACTACTTCATCAAGGGTATCGTGAAGGAAAGCATTTGATATATTCAACAAACTAATTTGCCAATTGTTCAAGACCGCCAATGAAAGAAGTAGGCGAATAGTGGCAAGTTTCACAACTGGACTAAAAGTATCTACATTGACCACACCCGATATTTGATGATATCATTTAGCAACAGGTCGAGCCTTGTAATGATCAACGGACCCGTCAGGCTTAACCTTTGTTTTAAACACCCATTTACTGCCAATAATATTTTGAGATGAAGAAGGTGGTACTAATTGCCAAGTCCCGTTTTGGATGAAAGCATTGTATTCCTCGTGCACTGCCTTGCGCCAAAGCGCTTGAGAGTAACACGAGGGCTCAACAATATCAGTTGACATAGATAAGTAAGAGGTGGACCGCTTTCGTTTTAGTGAACCTGATTGTGATCTAGTAGTTATTGGATGATACGTAGATGAAGAGCATGGCAATCTATTTGGATGATGGACATTTCTTAATGGACCAGATTTTTCATAAATAACCCCTCGGTCTCCACCTTCAGTAGGCAATGTATTGGAGGGAATATCTAGAGACAGAGAAGGTGCATCTGTAGGCATAATATGTGATGTAAAGGGGACTGAGGTTTTTCTACAACACACTATTTAGAATATTGTTATGTCGAAGTAGAGGTGCAATTATTTAGCAATGTATTATTAGGTGTTTCAGGAGAAGGGCTAGACGAGTTCAATGAGAAAGGAGCAAGCACAACTGATTGTGGAATTGATGAAGGTATCTGTACAATGAGCGAGGCGACAGTGGTTGATGTAGCAGGAAGCTTAGCATTATCCAGAACAGCAAAGGGGAAAACCGATTTGTCAAAAACAACATGATGGAAAACAAAACATTTAGAGGAAGTAGGATCAAAACACTTATAACCTTTGTGAATTTTGCTATACCCCAAGAACACACATCTCTTAGAACGAGGAGATAATTTATATTTTGTATAAGGGCGAAGCCAAGGGAAGCAAAGACAGCCAAACACACGCAGTGAGGAGTAATCAGGATCAAAAATAAATAGAACGCGAAAGGGAGGTTGATTACTTAGACGGGGGTTGGTAATCTATTTATGATATAAATAGCAGTATCAAAAGCATTTGTCCAAACTTTAGAAGGAACACTTGCATGTGTTAATAAGGCACGACCCATCTCAACAATAAGTCGATGTGACGTTTTACACAACCATTATGTTCTGGGTATAAGGACAACAAGAACGTTGTGTAATACCATTGTCTCTTAAATAAGAAATTAATGCCTAAAACTCACCTCCCCAATTTGCTTAAAAGCTCTTAATCGGACGACCAAAGTATTTTTCCATAATTTTTTGAAATTGAATAAAAATGGAAAGAACTTCAGACTTAAAATTAAGAAAATAGATCCATGTGTATTTTCTATAACGATCAAAGAAATAACATAATATTTGTATCCATCATTCGAAATAACAGGTGCTAGACCCCAAACATCCGAACAAATCAAATTTAAAGGGCTTATGGCCTAAAAACTAGAATCAACAAAAGTAATTTTATGACTCTTGCTAACAGCCGTTGGACAAGAACTAGAAGACCCACAACCAGATGAAATAATTTGACTAGAAGGCAAAGCCCGACAAACTTTAGGATACGACGCATTAGCCAAGCACTCATGCCAAACACCAAGTGAAGCAGCATATGAAGATGGTGAAGAAACTCACGTCTATATCGGAAGGGAATATAGACCTCCCTCATTCGGTCTTTGTGAAGAGTTGACTTCGTTGCCAAGTCCTTAATAAAAAAAATAGTGAGGAAAAAATTAAAATGAGACTTGGTTAGAATTAGTAAAAGAACTGATGGACAATAAGTTTAGGGTAGCAGTGGGAACATGAAGAAGGTTATCAAGAACATAGAACTTATCAGAAATAAATAGATATCCTTTACCAATATGCGAGATGGGCAATTTGGAACCATTACCTAGAGTAACTTCTTCAGGACTATGATATTTTAAGTGAATAGCAAGGTTGTTAAGATCAGATTTCAGATGATGTGTGGTGCCACTATCCATCAACCAATGTTGTTTGGGAAGATGTACTTGCTAGATTTGAATAAGGATGGCCAGATACCCTATCTCTATCCATAGTCCTAGGTGATGGACAAACTCGTGCAATATGACCCTTTCCTTCTCAATTATGGCAGACAATTCTATGATAATTAGTGAAAGGGGTGGATTTCCTGAATGAGTTGCAGTAGCATAATGATGGCTTTGAGATTGCTGTAAACTTCCATGGCTAGTAGAGCATCCAGAGACCCCGATTACTATGCCCCCTGTCGCGTCCACGATGTGTAGAGAATGAACGTTGTGTGTACTATGTTGTTGGGGCAATAACAGTACTAGCATCTTCATGTTTTATTTGTCGTTCTTCATTCAACAACATACCATAAAGTGCATCAAAGGTGATGTCTTCGTGATGTGATTCAAGCGATCTTGTGAAAAGACGATAAGTAGAACCTGATCCACCAAGAACAAACTTTAATAAATCATCATTAGTGACTGAGTGCTGCAAGGTAACCAACTTATCAGCAATAACTTTTTCCCCTTGCACGTAACTTTCAATAGTTGCATTATCACGGCCCAAGTTGTGTAATTTTGCCTTAAGTTCATGAATCAATGGTTTAGATCCACTAGCATAAGCCGCAACAAGTGTTTCCCAAGTTGCACGAGTTGTTTCTATTCCGACCAATTGAGGGAGAACACTTTCTGAAACTGAAGAAACTATCCATCTAAAGACGAGTTGATCTTGACGTACCCAAACCTTATATGAAGGATTTGGTTTATCACCATCCAAAACATGTGGTGGTGTTGGTTCGCTACCATCAATATAATAGTTAAGACCACAACCGCAAATCATCGAAAGAAATTGTGTCTTCCAAAGTAAAAAAATTGTTGACGTAAGCTTTACTGGTAACTGGTGAGTGAGATTAGGTGTAGGACAACCCATAGCATTCGTTAAAACACCTGAAGCCTCCAGGGTAGAAGAGTTCTCAATATTATCTCCCATTTGAATTATCATTTCTGATTATTCAAAGAATATTTATTTTTTGGAATGAAAGAAAAAATGGTCGTTAAACCACAAAAGGCTATAATACCATGTAATAGATATTCCTTCTTTCATTCATAAAATATGTACAACAATATAAATATATAGGTAGACTAAACACAAAGTCCTATAACAGATTGAAGAGAAATAGTCTCCTAAGATATCACAACTTACTCACCTTTTTACGTAGTTTAGATATAATAAGTGTAACATCTCAAAATTTTGAATTAGTTAGGAATAAAATAAGAAACTAAAAATATTCTTTTTAGAAAGAAAAGGAGAAATATGGAAAATTTTCCTAAGTTTAAGAAGTGAGTTTTGGTCATTGTCAAACGGCCATAACTTCTAGCTCAGAATGAGTTAGAGGTAGTTCTTGATATGGTTGAAAAGCCCTTGGAGAGATCTTTCCAGCGTCGAGGGAGATATGCCTATTGGAAGTTGGGTTGTCAGATTGAGGAAGGTACCTATCCGGATTTAAGGAAGGGAAAACTAGTATTTTCGCCCATTTATTTCCTATTTAGATTTAGGGATTTATATGGGGTAAACACCAGTTTTTGTTCAAATTAGAAAATTAAATTTACGCTTAGGTCCTGGAGAAAAGAGAAGAGAAGAAGAAAAACGGAGAAAGATCAAGGTTTCGCCAAGAACACCAAGGAAGTTCGCGTGGAATTCGTCGGGGGTGACCCCTATCAAGGTATGTGAAATCTTTTATGTTGGGTTAGTTCATCCTCACACCAAACTTGTTTCAATTCAGTGGTTTTAGAATTTTTTAACATGATTAGAAGTGAATTCTAGATGAATCTTGTCCAATCCCTATGGTTGAGTTGTTTGAATGCCCATTGATGTTGATTCGTTATTTTTAAGTTGTTTTTTGAGTTAGATCTACTGGGTATTGAAGGTATTGATTATCCTAATGGTTTGGGAATAGAACTATGGAGGTTTAGGCGATTTCAAATAAGAAAACAATAGAAGAAAGACGTTCAGGCGCATCAAGGTAGCACCTGGCGCGGCACGCCCCATTTGTGGCAGGAGGACAGGGGCGGCACGCCAGCAGTGTGCCAGAAAGGTGACTCAGACCAACTGTTCTAGCACGGCGCACCCCGAACGCGCCCAAATCGGCATTTTTCACCCAGTTTTTGTAGTTTAGCCTTTCTAAGTCATACTAAGGCATATTAACAACTTCTAGTGATTCTAATTACTTCAAATGATTTCTAAACACCTAGAAATCACCAAAGAACACCAATCATAACCTTGAATCCATAATCCAAATCAAGGAGAGTTACGATCAAAGTCAAAGAAGTTAAGAGTCAAGCCTAAAGTTGATAAGCTAGTCCAAAGCAAAGTTCTTAAAGGTTTTCAAGAGTCTTTATTAAACATTTTAACTTCATTTTAAGGCTCAAGTTTCAAGTTAAAGTAAAGAGTAAAAAGAGTAGAAGTCTTTCCTTCAAGAAATATAAGGAAACTAAGTATTCCCTAAAAGGTTATTTAAAACCAAAAGTTTCAAGTTAAGCAAAGAGTAAAGAGAAAAGTTCATTTCTCAAAATTTATAAGAGAACTAAGTATTCCCTAAAAGTTCATAAAATTTTTCACATTTAAGTGAAGAGGAAACTAAGATTTCCCCAAAGAATTTTGAACAACAAAAGGTAACATTGATTCCAAGAGAGATTTTTAAAGCGAAGTGTTGAGAAATTGTCTCAACCCAAAGAAAGGATGTTGTTTTTAAAAGCATGAGCTAAAGTATGTTCAAGGATTTATATTGAGCACCGATGTGGGGATGAGAGTTCATATAACTCAAGTCTCCATGAAAACCATATAGTCATCATGAGTATTAATGGGTCATACTTTTTACATAATCACGTAAGTTAAGCTAGTGGATCAACTAAGTTAAGGAGTTCTATGAAAAGGCAAAGTATAGGACAGTTCTGGCAGCATGGGCAAGACGTTGTATCACCACTTAGGCTCATAGTGGTTGTTTTCGGTTAGAGAATCTCCCACAAAACTATATTGATTTATGTATATAAGTAAATTTGAGTTTGTTATTGTATTTGTTTAACGAACTAAGTTGTTTACACTGTTTTACAAGCTTTATATATATATTGCATATGTCATTATTGCTTTATATTAAGTTCAGTATTTCATGAGTTAAGCAGAGCCAAGGTAAATGATCCTTTTTACTCCTTTGAAGCTTAAAGTTGTTGTTTAGCATTCCAACTCGCATACTCATAGATTCAATGTACTGATGTCAGTTGTCTTGCATCTTCTTATAAAGCAGACACAAGTAATCAGGATCAGCATCCAACACCTCATTGATCCAGTTTGAGCACTCAGAGTCAGTGGTGAGCCTCTTTGCATTCTGAAGGATTCTTTTATTGCTTTCCAGTCTTTACTTATAGGATGTTGTGGGGTCTGTCCCAACATCTATCTTAAAATGATAGAGGCTTCATAGACAGATAGACAGTCAGATTGTTTAGTTTTGAGTCTTTTTTATTTACATTACATATATTCTATTGTGAGATTTAAGTGTCATTTTGGCCAAGAAATTTTATTTTAAGTTATATTTATGTGAATGTCTATTGATTCAGATAGTGTTAAGTCTTTCGTTGAGTTAAGTAAGTCAGGACAAGGGTTCACTCAAGGCTAGCAATGGTCATTGAGTGTCGGCCATATCTAGGGTATATGCTCGGGGTGTGACAAACTTGGTATAAGAGCACAAAGTTCAAGAGTCCCAATGAGTCTATGAAGCCGTGTCTGTAGAGTCCTAGTTATCGGTGTGAAGCGCGCCATCTATAACTAGGAGGCTGCAACATTTAGGAATTTCTCACTTCTTTCATATTCCTTTTCGTGAGTTAGAGTTTATCTCTAAAAATGTTTCTCTTTAATTCGTACTTGTGCATGTTTCAGATCACCATGCCTCCATGAAGAGCAGTGAGAGGTCGTCCAGCTAGAAGGAATGTTGAGGATCCAGAGGTACCTAATGGACCAGACGTGCAACCTCAAGGAGAAGTCACAGATACTTAATTATGTGAGGCTATCCGGATGTTGATCCAAGTTGTAACAAATCAATCTGGACAACAGAAAGGAGCCCGACAAGAAGAGGTTCACACCTCAAAGATTCGGGAGTTCTTGAGAATGAATCCTCCTGGTTTCATTGGCTCGAGCACTACTAAGGATTAGGAAAATTTTGTGGAAGAGCTGAAGAAGATTTTTGATGTGATGCATGTGGTTGATGCTAAAAGAGTTGAGCTAGCTGCATACCAACTGAAGAATATGGCTACGACTTGGTTCGATTAGTAGAAGGAGGGCAGAGATGAGGATGCACCACATCCGAATTGGGCTTGTTTCAAAAACGCTTTCTTGGGGAATTTCTTTCCCCCGAGAATTGAAAAAAGCTAAGGTACGGGAGTTCCTTACGCTGAAACAGGACTCCTAGAGTGTACATGAGTATGGGTTGAAGTTCACCTAGCTGTCCCGTTATGCTCCTAAAATGGTTAAGTACATGAGGAGAAGAATTATCTTGTTTGTCGCTGGCTTGGGTCATGCATCAAGCAAAGAGGTCAGAGCTGCGATGCTCATAGGCAACTAAGGGGGGAAGCGGAACCGGTACTTACCGATTACCGGTCCGGTTTCAGTCTGGTTCGGTACCGGTTAGTCCCGGTATAGACTGGTTCGGTCCGGTAACGGGACAGGTAACGGGACGGAAATAGGGATTTACTGGTCCGTCCGGTCTGGTCCGTTCAAATTAATTATTTTTTTAAAAAAAAAATATGTCTGTTTATAGCCGTTGGGTAACGGCTAGTGATCCCCCCAACGGCTATTTCACCCATTTTTCAGCCACTTACACCCCCTACTCCCCCCTATCTTTTTTAATACCCCAAAGTTTTAAAAATTACACTTTAACCCATTTTTTTACTTATAAATACCCCTAAACTTTCATTCTTTTAAATCACAAAAATCATTTATTCATCTTCTATTCTCTCAACTCTCTACTCTCTATTCTCTAATTCTCTAATATATAATATCTTAAATTCCGGTGTTACCTTATTTGGTCTTTGTAAATTGGATTTGGAGCTTCAAAATTCAACTTCCAACTTTCCACGTTCGGCTTTTGGCGGTCATAAATGTCTACTTTTTTAAGTAGAAGTTCTGTACATTCGTTCCAACTTTTATTTTACATTTCATTTATATTTAAATAATTATTTATTTATTTTATGATTTATTATTTGCATTACATTTTTTGTATTATATATAATCTCACGTTTAATATTTTAATATGGATTCCGGTAAAAATATTGTTCAAAAAGGAAATGGTAAAAAAAGTGCAATTGAGCGTGTTAAAAATATGTGTAACTTTACATCCTCCGATAATGCAAAAACCGGTAGTTCTTCTAGATCAAAAACTAAAAAAAATCTACTTTATTAAGATTAAATACGGATGATTATACACATGTTGATGATACGGTTTTTAATATTGATAGTAATTCAGGATTAGATCCTTATCATGAACATTTACAACGTTGCTTTGGTAATTTTGATGGAAATTGCCTCGAGATAGTGATAATGATAATGATATTGATGATTATACTGATACGCCTACTTTTGATGATGATGATGATGAAAATGAGCCACCTACAGCTACTAATTTTTTTTTAAAAATTAGTGACGGTCCATCCCGGTTACCGGTCCGGTCTTGTTCGGTATACTACCGGTTCCCTTCCGTATCGGGATGGAATAAGTAAAAATTACCGGTTTACCGGTAGCGGTTCGATCTCAGTTTTGGAATGGTTCCGGTTGGCACAGTGCCAGTTCCGTCCCGGTTCCGGAACTTATCGGTTCGGTTCGACCAGTTCTGGTACCGCTGCCCCCTTATAGGCAACATGGACATATACATGTTGATGATTTATGTGCAGCAAGTCAAAGAGGAGAAGCTGAGGGACAGATAAAAGTATAGGAACAATAAATCCAAGACTGGAATGAGTTTGGGTAGCAGAATTGTGGTTCAAATCGGCCACAATTTCATAAACTAAAGGGGCCTGCACCATCATCTTCTAGTGCTCCTACACCCAAAAACAAAGGTGAGAATCATGCCAGAACTCGCAGAACTTCAGAGCTAGACCAGCACAGTCTCAAGGTAGTGTGGCACAAGGAGATAGCTGGGCTCCTACATGTGCTAAATGTGGTAGAACCCACCCAGGTAAATGTCGTGTGGGCCAGAAAGGTTGCTATAAGTGTGGTCAAGAGGGTCATTTTATGATGAAGTGCCCAAAAAATAGGCAGAGTACTAGAAATCCGGTCAACAGATCCCAATATTCATCAGGTGCTCCACTAGAAAGGGTTGCACCTAGAGGAGCCACTTTTGGTATTGGCGGAGCGTCAAATCGCCTCTATGCAATCACAAGCCGCCAAGAGCAAGAGAACTTTCCAGATGTTGTCAGTGGTATGATTGAAGTCTTTGATTTTGATAGTTATGCTTTGTTAGACCCAGGAGCAAGTTTATCTTTTGTAACTCATTATGTTGCAAATAAGTTTGAAATTATTTTTGAGAAACTTTGTGAACCTTTCTGTGTTTTTACTCTTGTTGGGGATTCAATTCTAGCGGAAAGAGTCTATCATGATTGTCCTATTTCCATCCATCACAAGAACACCATGGCTGATCTAGTGGAGTTAAAAATGGTAGATTTTGATGTCATTCTAGGTATGGATTGGATTTATGCATGTTATGCGTCAATAGGTTGTAGAACTCGAGTTGTCAAGTTTCAGATTCCTAATGAGCCAATTATTGACTAGTAGTTTAGCAGTGCCTAAGGGTCGTTTCGTTTCGTACCTTAAGGAGACAAAGTTAGTTTCAAAGGGTTGTATCCATCACTTAGTCCGAGTTAATGACTCAAGTGTTGATGTACCTTCCCTTCAGTCAGTCCCTATAGTAAAAGAGTTCCCAGAAGTCTTTCCTGATTATCTACCGGGAGTCCCTCCTGAGAGACAAATAGACTTCGGCATAGAAATCATTCCATATACTCGTCCTATATGTATTCCTCCATACAAAATGGCACCAGCAGAGTTGAAATAACAATTGAAAGATCTGTTAGATAAGGGTTTTATTTGACTAAGTGTCTCACCTTGGGGTGCTTCGGTCTTGTTTGTGAGAAAGGTAAATGGTTTCCTTAGGATGTGTACAGACTACCATCAATTGAATAAGGTTACATTCAAGAATAAGTATCCTCTTCCAAGGATAGATGATCTTTTCGATCAACTTCAAAGTGCGACCTATTTCTCAAAAATTGATCACACATCTGGCTACCATGATTTGAAAGTTAGGGAATGTGACATTCCAAATACAACTTTTAGAACCAGATATGGGCACTATGAGTTTATCGTCATGTCTTTTGGGTTGACCAATGCACCAGCACCATTCATGGATCTTATGAATAGAGTCTTCAAACCATATTTAGATATGTTTGTTATCGTCTGCATTGATGACATAATAATCTATTCAAGGAATGAAGAAGATCATGCTAGTCATATCAGAATAGTCCTTCAGACTTTAAAAGATAAGGAGTTGTATGCCAAGTTCTCCAAGTGTCAGTTTGTGACATTCTTGGGCCACATAGTTTCCGATGATGGATTAGAGTTGATATCCAAAAGATAAAAGCAGTGCAGAGTTGCCTAGACCCACATCTCCAACTAATATAAAGAGTTTCTTAAGTTTGGATGGCTACTATAGAAGGTATGTTGAGGGGTTTTCATCTATTTCGTCTCCTTTGACCAAGTTGACTCAGAAAATAGTTAAATTTCAATGGTCTGAAGCTTGTGAGAAAAGCTTTCATAAGTTGAAAAACAGGTTGACTACTGCTCCAGTTTTGACCTTACCAAAGGGTAATCAAGTTTTTGTGTTGTACTATGATGCATTAAAAGTTGGTTTGGGTTGTGTCACAACTCGAACCATACCCTAAAAGATAGGGTGCAATCTCGGATTACGACCGGCGTCGTCGAACTCTCAGAGTTCTAAGACAAGCCTCATTCATATCATTCATTGCATATACATAGTGAAAAGTAGTGCGGAATTAAAACTTTTCACCAAACCATAATATAGTCTTTAAAAAATCTCTTTCATATAAAAGTAATAGAAATGCTAAGTCTCAATCTCATCATCTTAAGACACAAGAGTACTTTGGGACACGGACCATACTTCAATACGAAAATAGAAAGACATAGTCTATTACAATACTTCAAATAAAACAATAAAAGACATATGCCCTCGAGTCAATTGAGGACATACTTCAACTTCTTCTTGAACGATCTTCTAAGTCCAAGTCTTCACTTCACAAGCTCTTCACCTACCAAGAACTATATATAGAAAATAAAGCATGGAATTAGTACAACCACATGTACTAAGTATGGCTATATGCATAAAATCATGAAAACAGACTTTATTGGAAATATGCATATTTTCATTTGGAAATCATAGTTTAAACATAAGAACATCATTTAGCAATTAGGAAACACATAAGATAACAATTAACCAAAAATACCATTTAAAGAACTCACTTTATAGTGAGCTATATTCACTGTACAGTGAACTAATTCACTGTTACAGTGAAGCACTTCATCCCTCACTTTAAGTCTTCCTAGCATGTAATTCCCTAACTTAAAGTCATCCTAAGATTCACTTAAGTCACACAAAGAGAGACCGCCCATACACCCTCTCTAGATGTGCCTAAACGACCCTTAAGATTACCTACAATGAGTCACATACATACTTAGAAAACAATCATAAATATATATGTAAGATTCATCTACCAAAGGTGATTTCCAAGGTTCACTTGAGTGAGTGTGGAGCGACCGCCCATACAATCTCTATCACACACACAAGAGATCCTATAGACTACCTCAAATAGAATCATTCTCACTAAACACACCTATACTTAGATTAGAAGACATTCTCCTTCCAAAGACTATCAAAAGACCTACTTAAGTAAATCGAGAAGATAATGTCAATAGTGCAGTGACCTCTTAAAGATTTCCTAAATAGTCCTTAAGACTTCCTAAGGTTTAGATCATGTCAACAACATTAACCAACTTCCCTAACTAGAGTCATCCTCAAGACTTCCAAAGATAAGACATGAAGAGAACATCCTTTCATGCCCTCCTCACACTTTAGCTAAGGAATGCTTAAGTCACTTTAGATTAGGTACTCCTTCATTTACATAGTCACTAACATAGGTCATTAGTTCATTAGTTCATTAAGACTCATACATCACATAAGACACTCACATAATGGTCTTGGACAAGACCTAGGAACTCCACATAACACCTTCAAAGTCTATTGTGCAATGTCTAGATAGCGTTCCATACCACCACCTAAACCTCATAAACTTATCTAATGCTAATAGGTATTCCATATGATGAGAATAGGCAATAACCGACATAGACCATGGTAGCAAGACATGGAATTCGAAGTTCTATCCTACTCCGATGAGGTTGTTCTACTTGCCAATGGTAGAACTTAGACACATCCCATGTAGGCACATGGTTAAGGAATATGAAGGGGCTTCTTTGTGTTCTAGTCTCATACTTAACTAGAACTACTTCCCTTACCATACTCACTCGGTGCTAGCCTTCTTTCTCATAGAATATTTCATACATTAGGTTTACATAAAAGGGTTCCATATCTAGTTCATAACCCAATTACATTTACCCTACCAAGGAAGGTCCACTAGGGCTACCTCACAATGGCGATAAGAAGTTCATGATGACTTTCCTAAGTGTTAATATGATGCCATTCCAGCCAACTAACCTTAAGTCCATCATTCCTTTACTTTGAAGGATACCATTACGGCTTACACTTCAATCAATCTTAACCTTCCCTTTAAGTCAAGGTTTGCACATAAGAGACTCTCATAACATCATTTAAAGTCACATGTCATTCATACATTCAATACTAAGAGTTATAACACCCTAAATCAAGACATCACATATCCATAATCATATATACATCAAGCAAGAGATACAAGTCAACCAAGACAAGACATCACATACTTCACTTTTAACACATAATACAAGTCATTCTAGAAACACCTTTAAAACAACCTAACATCTTCAAGTCATCCTATATATCTTCATAACGTCATTAATATTCTCCACATAGACTCATAAAGTCAAGTAGGAATAACCAAGACTTAACCTAACACTACATTCATAATATCAAGTCAAAGTCTAACATGATCACTTAAGGCAACATAACTAGAAGAATACATACATGACTATATAACCTCACATGTAGATAGGTAATGTCATACTTCACATCATCAACTACACAAATAGCCACATAACTTCAAGTAATTGCCAATAAGGCCATACTCATAATATTGCATAAAGTAACGCCGACAAGGCCACATCAATTGCAAGTAAAACACATAACACCGCCACCATAAGTGGACCATAAAAAAACACAATATAATCGAAGTATAATTAATATCAAATTAAGGAAAACGGGGCAGCATACCTTCATCCCCATATCCACACTTCAATTCAATGCCAAATCAACCAATTCAACATCACAAGGCCCTTACCCATGGCCATGAACAATAATTCAAAGCAATAACCATAAAACTCAATGAATCTACATCAAATCAATATAGGTTTAGCAATCCAAGATCAATTAGATATCAATTGAATATAATTCTTATATCATTAGAAAGTCCATAAGAAACTACACAATAATTCATCAACATTAGCTTAATATCAAGTAACCCAATAAGTAGTCAAAATTAAGGTTCATCAATTCACATGGGTTCATAGGTAATTCATGTTGAAATCATCAATACAATATCAATTAGATCATAATTCAATGTTTAGAAATCATTTATGCAAGAACCCATGGTAGAATCCCGAAATTGGACAATCACTTTAGAAAACTTTGTAAAACACTTTGAGGATTGGGCTCCTTTATGAAATAAGTTTCAAGGATCAAAATCCATACCTCAAGGATTATAATTCTTCACTTTGATGAATAATTACCACTCAAGAACCCCTCACCAAGCTGCTTCTTCAATGGAGTCTTCAATGGAGGTTTTGGGATTTCTAAGGGACTTTGGGGTTTTGATTTTAGAAGAATGAATTATTCTAAGTGTTAAACACTTATATACTCATTTAAAATACCCAAAAGACCCTTAATAAACCGCCTAAACTCTTATTTGGAAGTGGGGTGAATTTACCAATTCACCCCTGACTTGGCAGAAAAATCTGCGCAGGAGACAAGGCCCACAATGACCTGCCCATGACGGGGCGTCACGGGTGCAACGGACCGTCATGGCCCTTCGTTGCAAGATCCAGTAGCTTTCCAAGGGTCCCCTATACACCATTTAACAAGTCCCCCACGATGAGACCCTTGTGACGGGGCGTCACAGCCACTACTGGCCGTTGACAGCTCCGTCGCCAAGGCTGCCTCGGACTGCCTGCACATCAGTTTTGGGTCCTTCCTCAAGGACCCTTCGATGGTCCTTGGGGATAATTTCCTAGACGTTTCCAATACAAATATGATCATCTATAAGTTTAACACCTCTCACATGAATTTCATCCAAAACGAACACATAAAACTCAACGAAACTCGCCTAGACGTACAAGGTCGACTCAAGGCATATCTTTCGAATGCCTTGGACGTTCTTGGTCGTTTGACCTCCAAACTTCATGAAACTTTAAAAAATGACTATACATGCTATATTAACTCTATTAAGAACCTTAAAACACCATGAAACATACATAAACACATAAAACCACATAAGAGATATTTAGGTGACTTAGTCGTCAAACTTCTTAGTCGTCCCTTGACGTTTGACTTCCAACACCTCTAACACTTTAGCTAATGCCTCTATACCACATATTAAACATATTTAGGACCTTATAACACCAAGACCAACATATTAGGCTCTAGTTAACCTATGTCATTTTCGAGGTCTTACAGGTTGTGTGTTAATACAGAATGGCAAGGCTATAGCTTATGCCTCCAGACAGTTAAAGGTTCATGAGAAGAATTACCCAACCCATGAATTAGATATGGTTGTTGTAGTTTTCTTCTTTAAGATATGGTGTCACTAGTTGTATGGTTTTCATGTTGACATATCCACTGATCACAAGAGATTACAATATGTGTTCACCCAGAAAGAGCTAAATCTCACACAGAGGAGGTGGTTAGAATTACTCAATGATTATGACATGATTATTCTTTACCACCAGGTAAGGCTTATGTGGTTGATGATGCTTTAAGCAGGTTATCCATGGGGAGTACCGCCCATGTTGAGAAAGAAAAAAGGGAGTTAGCCAAAGATGTGCACAGACTTGCACTCTTGGGAGTCAGGCTTTTGGATTCCACAGAAGGAGGAATAGTGGTGACCAATGGGGATGAGGCATCATTAGTGTTAGAAGTGAAAGGGAAGCAAGACCAAGACCCTATTTTGCTTGATTTAAGGCGAATGTTCATAAGCAAAGAGTATTGGATTTTGAACAAGGGTGAGATAGTGTGCTGACGTATCAAGGTAGGTTGTGTGTACCTAAGGTGGATAGACTTCAAGAGAGGATCATGGAGGAAGCTCATTCCTCTAGATATTCCATTCATCCAGGTTCCACAATGATCATTACAACAAAATCAATTTTTAACGACCAATTATTAACGAAAGGATATAAATACAGTCGTTAAATACAAGTGTATTTATAGCGACAGAACTTATTTCCGGTCGGTAAAAGACTACTTCAACTAAATATTAATAAGGAATGATATCCGAACCTTAAAATATTTACCATCAAGTCGTTATTGATAAAATAAAATGTGACTGGATGTTATTTTCATATTGTACGTATACGATACAATTTATTCCACCACCCACCCACCCCTTTCCCCACCTCCTCCAAATAATTAAGAAGTTGAAAATTAAAAATTAAATTAGTCATTCTCTCACCCAACCCTTCACCATTGGTTTTTCTTCCCCATTGCCCCACCTCCTCCAAAGTTTTCATAGAATGAACGATACTTGTGGGAGTGATATACTCAATTGTTAAATTAGAGAAATTGCCAAAACCATAGAATTGTGAACACATCATTGTTGGAGAAAAACCAGCAAAGGAAATCAGATAATGGCGGCCTACATCTCCTGATATTTAGGTTTGATAGAATAAATTAATAAGGTCTTTGTTACTTATTAAAAAAAAAAAAGGAAATCGTCATCACAAAGGTCTCTTTACTTCAATCATCACTTATTTTTTACTGGTCTTTGCTTGGTGTGATAATATTTTGCTGTCATAAAAAGTTGTGCACCAACCCCAAGAATTCTTGTTGATAGGGGGAACTGGTGAATAAGTATGTTATCATCAAAAAGGGGGAAAATGTTAGTTCGAAGCTGAGTTGAGATGTTAGCTAGAACTTGATATGAAGTTTTGATGATTTAACAAACTTATCGATCTAACAAGGAACCAGATCCTTGTTATTGAAACTGCTGACAGTGAGATGAATGATAAACTCTGTGTGAGATATATGTGTGTGCTATCATCAAAAAAGGGGGGAAATGTTATATTCTAGGTGTTTTGATGATCCTCACAAATGCGGGGACCTGGTCCCTGTCAGAGTGTTCTCGTCCAGATACAAATGTGGTACAAACGTAAAAGTTGTCATGTCAGGTGGTAGGTGAAAAGTGCAGTGTCCTACACCAATAAGAAGAGCGAACGAGATTCTATGTTTCTGTATCTCACAAATGCAGGGACCTGGTCCCAGGCAGAGTTTCCTCCATCAGATACATAATTGGTTACAACTATAAAGCTGTCACGTCAGAGGTTGGTGAGGCGTCATCGTACTTCACCAATCAGAATGGAGGAGGGTGTTTGTCCAATGGGTATTAACTCTTTATGTTTGATATTTTTAGCATGACAAACACCATATTAAATTCATTCATTCAAGAAGAGAGAGAGAGAGCAGAAAGTCTTTTTCAAGAACTCAAGCATCAAAGAAGTTTGCAAGGGACCTGGTCCCTGCAAGACTGTGAAGTGCAAAGGACGAAAAGATAGCTATCAAAAAGCTGTCAACTCTGAGGGGTTGGTGCACAGCTTTTCATGACAACATGCTCTCAGCCAATAGCCTTGTCCCAAGGTTTTTCGTCCATTTTGAATATAGTCTCTAAACGAACAACACAAACACATGTTTTGGCAAACAAAGTCTTGGATTTTAGGAAAATCCAAAAGCTCAAAAATCAAAGGCCATCTTCAAGAAGTGTCATCCGAAGAGCAACATGGACCGGATAGAGCTGCAAGCTATATAGTTGTCTTAGGATTATATCTTCTGTTCTTACATTGTAAATCTGTTCCTAATTTATAAAGGATTCAAATATTTGGTTCGAGTTTGTAAAAGTCTAAATCAGTTAGGGTTAACTGATTTTGTGGGCAATATTGTTTTGTTGCTTAGTCAAATTCTAAGTCATCTAGAGTTAGGTGGTTTAGTGGGCGGTGTGTTATCCGCTTAGTAAAAGTCTAAGTTATCTAGGGATGATAGCTTAGTGGGCGGTGTTGTATCCGCTTAGGCTCTTCAAGTAATAGGTATATTACTTGACCGTGAGATTAATAACTTTTTCTCACATTGGTTGTAACCGCGTTTCACTTTTGCTTGAGAAGATTAGTGAAGACGGTTGAAAATCGTGTGCATCAGGTCGTGGTTTTACTCCCTTGAGCAAGGAGGTTTCCACGTAAAATCATTGTGCAAATTTTAATTACAGCCATTTACTTTCTGCATTTTTTCAACTATTGTTCTGCTGAGTCAAAGGACATGGTCCGTTGATGAATAGTAGATACTGACCACTGTCTGTGCTTACATTCTGTTCTTACTGTTTCAAGGGACCTGTTCCATTGACTGGTAGTGGACGCACGTATTTCAACAAGTGGTATCAGAGCGGGTGCTCTCTATCTGATTAACACCAAGAGAGAAGTTCCTGCGAGAAATGGCGTCACTACTGAATAAGCAAAGAAATCAGTCTCCCACAAGACCTCATCTGTTTTATAGTAAGCTCTATAAATATTGGAAGATTCGAATGAGAGACTATCTCATGGCTCAGGACAGTGAAGTATGGGACGTCATATATAAAGGTCCTTATGTACCAACTATGGAGGTTAGAGATGGAGAGGTCACAAGAGTCATTCCCAAAACTAGAAAACAATATAATGACTCTGACAGACTATTACTCCAGAAAAATCACAAAGCAAGAAAGCTACTGATGTGTGGCCTTAGTATAAATGAATACGATCTGATTTCATCTTGTGAATCAGCCAAGGAAATCTGGGATATATTGAAAACAACTTATGAGGGCACTGAGGAAATAAGGAAATCTAAGCTAGATCTCTTTACTACTCAGTTTGAAGATTTCACCATGAATGATGGTGAACTCATTCATGAAGTGCGCACCAGATTCTCCAACATCACAGA
This sequence comes from Solanum sitiens, assembly GCA_016801875.1. Taxonomy (NCBI): domain Eukaryota; kingdom Viridiplantae; phylum Streptophyta; class Magnoliopsida; order Solanales; family Solanaceae; genus Solanum; species Solanum sitiens. The sequence goes on along the minus strand of JABWTJ010000473.1, from coordinate 224,441 downwards.
TGAGATCATGTTCCTTGAAGAACTTGTTCCTATTGTCAAGACTGCATATGGTAAAGACAAAGAAGGGAACCAGGTCCGTCCCAAGGTAAGCAGAAGAGAAGTCTTCTTTGGGGCAATAAAAAGGGATATGGCTGCATGGGAAAAATCCTCAAGTGATTCAGATGATTATGAAAACACAGATAATGGTTTCATGGCAAAGTCAGACGAGGAAGATACTGATGAAAAGGTAACTCTATCTTTTTTCAAGCACAACTTGAATACCTTTTCTACTAGTAAGTTGAGAAAGCTGGTTGTTGTATCACTTGATTTGATAAATGAGATGACAGATGAGAAGGATCTCGTAAATAACAGCCTAGACATCTTTCAAGATGGAAAAATTGCTTTAGTTGCCCAAATATCTGATATTGAAAGTCAAATGGTTGTTCTAGAAGCAGAAAATCTAGAAGTGAAGGAAAAGATAAAAGGGGCGACTACTACAATTTTTAAAGGAAAGAATGAAGCTAGCAGCTTGCAGCTGGACCTTGAAAATAAGCTGCATACTGCTGAAATGAAGATTAAAATGGCTTTCGAGATAAATCATGCATTGGAGAGGGACCTGGTCCGTGTAAAAGAGGAAGTTGAAAATTCCCTCAAATGGACTAATTCCTCTAAGATCCTTACAAATATACTCGGTCAAAGAAATAACATAAAAGGAGATCTGGGCTGCAAAAGAGACTGTCATGCGTTTAAAGACTGTGGAGAAATTTCATCAAACTATTCCAAACCACGGAATAGACTGAAGAAGGGACTTGGTCCTGTGTATGGCCAACAGAAGAACTTGCAGAAGAAGGGACCTGGTCGTGCTGTTCAACAAAAGAATCAACAGAAGAAGGGACCTGGTCTTGCTTGTGTTCCTAAGTTGAAAAATATCAATCTGCCTCACTGGACAAAGAATTCTCTTATCACTCCTTTATCTGCTTACTGGGAACTTCAACTGAAGGGGGTTCCCAAGGCTAACACGTGATAGGACATTCTTGTGAGAGGAAGTGGGAACAACCAGTGTCGATTCATGAATGGTGGATGCTCAAAGCACTGTACTTCCTCTCTCTCAAGGCACTTCAAAGTGGAGGTGTCTCATTTGGTGATGGCAAGAAAAGGTATGTTCTTTTTTGAAGACATGGTTTGAAAATCTATGGAATACACTATTGAAGTTTTGTACTATGTCAATGGTTGAAGTACAATCTTTCAAGTATTTCATATATGTGTGATGAATAAAAATAAAGTTAAGCTGTTATAAATGGGTTGTCACAATCTTGCTCTCTCGGATGATCTTGATAGAAAAGAGATGCAAGAACATGTGTGTTGCTGATCTGATTACTATTCATTGTGACACTCTCACTTGCCTTGGTGCTGCTGAGGTATGAAAAGACAGACATGCTCTGGTGAACGTTTCTCTACTAAACAAACTTGTGTCAAGGAAACTGGTACCCAGTCTGCACAAAATGAAATTTGCAGATGACAAAGTTTGTGGTGTTGGTGTTAAAGAGAAGCAGATCAGACCATCCTTCAGGTAGAATAAGCAGGCACTTAGTCTTCCAAAGAACTTTCGACAAAAGTGTTGAATATTACATGTTCTGTGACCAAAATGATGATATTGAGAAGTTTGATCTCAATATTGATAAAAGAATAGTTGTGGTACACTCTTCCTCCAGCAAGGCTTATCAGGGTATACTAAAAATAGTTATGTATTTATTGATGAGTCTAGAAGAGCTTAGAAGTTGCAAAGAAAGATGTTTCTGAGATGGAAGAGCTGCGTCAGAATCAGAGAGATGGTTTAAATAGTGAACTTGCTGAAGAACATTCTCTTCATGAATCCAGAAATCTCACGAAAGCTGATGCAGATGATAAACCTGATGAGGGACCCGGTCCTCTAGAAAGTGTTGAACAAAGATGATGCAGTTCAAACTGATAATGTGAATTTTGAAGGTGAGAATGAAGAAGTTGATCAAGCTCAGTTTGAAAGAAGCAAAGTATGACAGTCGGTTCCCAAACAAGCTGATCGGGTTGTCTAAGTTGCTCCTCAATAATGGCTTCAAGAGAGGTAAAATTGTCAAAAACCCTCTCTTTGAATTCACTATGAAAGGAATTGTTGATTATTCAGGTACATATTGATGATGTCATTTTTGAGGCAATCTTTGAGGTTTTGTGTGAAGAGTTTATGCATAATGGAAGAATTAAATCTCTTTTTGGAGTTCTAGATCAAGCAAACCTCAAAAGGTACCTTTGGTTGTCAATAAAAATACATTTGTGAGTTGCTCAAAAGGCTTAACATACTTGAAGTCAAGACAATGTTATAGAGGGGCAATGTCATCATGATGTTTTGCAAAGTGGAAGATCGAGTGTCTGACATATTCACTAAGGTCCTAAGCTAGGATTAGTGTGTACTCATAGTGACTTAGCTGAACGGAAGAAAATAGCACATCATGATCAGGGCAATTGATGTATGAACAAAGAAAGGGACCTGGTACTAGTTCAAAGAAACTGCTGAAAACGTTTCATGTTATGGGTGCCTAGACAATTCATATTTTCTTGGGCACTAACTTGAAGATGGATGCTGATAAACCGGGTTTAAAGACTCTACTCATGTGCAAAGAAATCACTTTTGAAGGCTACTAGTAGAATCCGAAGATATTTAAGAAGACAGGGGACCTGGTTCCTGTTCTGTCCATCAGCGGACTTTTTGATTTGGATTACATGGTGCTATTGATTATGCTGGGTATCAAGCTGATGAAAAGAGTACCTCAAGAGTGGATTATGTTATGCGCTGATCTTTCACTCATGTGGAATTAAAAGGAAAGATTAAATTGCTTTTTCATCAACTAAGGCGATAAATGTAGCAAGTGTAGCTTGATGGACTCAAATCTTGTGGAACAAGCAGTAACCTGAAGTTCACAAAAACTTGTTTGAAATAACCACGCTGATGATGGAAATGCTAAAACCTTCCTGAATGGATCCTGCCTGAAGCAATCAACTCTTTCATGACTATGCAAAGGGAGCAGGTATCCTTGCTTTTCGGTTATGTATGTTTTAGCAAGTTCAGTTTCATACCTTTTGTAGGTATACACACATGGAAAAGGGGATGAAGGAAAAAGGAGGTCAGGACAGATCTAGACAATGACATTCAAACTATAGAGAGGGACTTGGTCCTTTCTCGAAGGTTAGCACTCTTAACATTGCAGTTTGAGCTACGCATGAGAACCTTGAAATTGCCACATGTCTGTCATTCAGGTATCTGACTGTTGTCCCATCTTTTGAGTGCCAAAATGATACCTCCTTTTCTCTTTCTTTATATTTCACATTTCTTTATATTTCCCCAGAAAAATCAATTTACCTTCCAAATATCAGAGTTCGTTTTTAAATTCTCTTTTCTCTTCTCTCAAAACACACTTCAAGTTGTAAAACCCTTTATTCTTATTGGAGAATTTTCTGATGAAGATATTTTTAAGTGTGAAGAGGGACTTGGTCCTCCAAGAAAATTGAAGAACTGGAAAAGATGATGTTCAAAAAGGGCGAAGTTGATATTTCCAGAACTCAATTCTGAAGAGAAAGGTGTCTTATTAAAAAAAAAACTCTTTTTGGTTCCTCGATTGTTGGTCTATTCATCTCGGAGGCCTTGAGTTGGTTGTGCTACAAATTATTCTGTTATGAGAAGCTCAGGCAGGTGTTGAAAGCTATGCACAGTTGCTCATGTTAACTGAAATACTGAAATGGGTTGTCTAAAAGTCCAGCTTCTGAAACAACACTATCAGGGGGACCAGGTGCTTTAAAAAAAAATATTGGCAGCCTTGAAGGTTCAACATACAGGTTGGGCTGCACAACATGTTGAACGTTAAGAAAAGATTCCTAAAATCTCATGCTAAGGGATATGCTCTTTAATTCTATTCTTTTAATCTCTTGCCTATAATTCATCCCTTCTCTTCCTACCTCTCTCTGTCAATCCTCCTTTCTCTTTTTGGGCATTGTTCTGGTTTTCATTTGTAATCATATTAGCAATGCTTTGATGGCTGATCTTTTGTTTATGGATGAAAAATGTCTTGTTTCTACTAACTTGTCTCATTACTTTATGCCTTTTTACTCATGCTCAGTGTTGCCCAAGTGGCCATGAATTTGCTTGAACTGCATTCTGTCAACTTAGTTTACTGCTTTAACCCTTTTTGATGATGTCAAAAGGGGAAAAGTTGTTAAGGTAAGGTATGAGATAAATGGTGTTATAACTGCTTGAAAAAGTATGAGATCAATGGTGTTAGTAAGAAGACATGGGTCATGCCGATAGGGGGAGTCAATGCTAGCAACTTGAAGAGGAAATGGTTTTGCCGACGGGGGAATCAATGCTAGCTACCTGAAGAGGACCTGGTCCTACCGACAGGGGGAAGTAGTTGAACAAGTTTGTCATCATCAAAAAGGGGGAAAATGCTATGTTGTTGTTTTGATGAGTTGACAAACTTGGGGATGATTCAACTCTAGTTACCCCAAGAATTCTTGTTGATAGGGGGAACTAGTGAATAAGTATGTGAGGAAAATGCTATGTTAATGTTTTGATGATTTGACAAACTTTGGGGATGATTCAACTACAGTTACCCCAAGAATTCTTGTTGATAGGCGGAACTGGTGAATAAGTATGTTATCATCAAAAAGGGGGGAAATGTTAGTTCTAAGCTGAGTTGAGATGTTAGCTCGAACTTGATATGAAGTTTTGATGATTTAACAAACTTATCGATCTAACAAGGAACCAGATTCTTGTTATTGGAACTGCTGACAGTGAGATGAATGCTAAACTCAGTGTGAGGTATATGTGTGTGCTATCATCAAAAAGGGGGGAAATGTTATATTCTAGGTATTTTGATGATCCTCACAAATGCGGGGACCTGGTCCCTGTCAGAGTGTTCTCGTCCAGATACAAATGGGGTACAACCATAAAAGTTGTCATGTCAGGATGTAGGTGAAAAGTGCAGTGTCCTACACTAATAAGAAGAGCGAACGAGATTCTATGTTTCTTTATCTCACAAATGCAGGGACCTGGTCCCAGGCAGAGTTTCCTCCATCAGATACATAATTGGTTACAACTGTAAAGCTGTCACGTCAGAGGTTGGTGAGGCGTCAGCGTACTACACCAACCAGAATGGAGGAGGGTGTTTGTCCAATGGGTATTAACTCTTTATGTTTGATATTTTTAGCATGACAAACACCATATTAAGTTCATTCATTCAAGAAGAGAGAGAGAGAGCAGAAAGTCTTTGTCAAGAACTCAAGCATCAAAGAAGTTTGCAAGGGACCTGGTCCCTGCAAGACTGTGAAGTGAAAAGGACGAAAAGATAGCTGTCAAAAAGCTGTCAACTCTGAGGGGTTGGTGCACAGCTTTTCATGACAACATGCTCTCAGCCAATAGCCTCGTCCCAAGGGTTTGTGTCCATTTTGAATATAATCTCTAAACGAACAACACAAACACAAGTTTTGGCAAACAAAGTCTTGGATTTTTGGAAAATCCAAAAGCTCAAAAAGCAAAGGCCATCTTCAAGAACTGTCATCCTAAGAGCAACAGGGACCGGATAGAGCTGCAAGCTATATAGTTGTCTTAGGATTATATCTTCTGTTCTTACATTGTAAATCTGTTCCTAATTTATAAAGGATTCAAATATTTGGTTCGAGTTTGTAAAAGTCTAAATCAGTTAGGGTTAACTGATTTAGTGGGCAATATTGTTTTGTTGCTTAGTCAAATTCTAAGTCATCTAGAGTTAGGTGGTTTAGTGGGCGGTGTGTTATCCGCTTAGCAAAAGTCTAAGTTATCTAGGGGTGATAGCTTAGTGGGCGGTATTGTATCCGCTTAGGCTCTTCAAGTAATATGTAGATTACTTGACCGTGAGATTAATAACTTTTTCTCACATTGGTTGTAACCGCGTTTCACTTTTGCTTGAGAAGATTAGTGAAGACGGTTGAAAATCCTGTGCAACAGGTCGTGGTTTTACTCCCTTGAGCAAGGAGGTTTCCACGTAAAATCATTGTGCGAATTTTAATTACAGCAATTTACTTTCTGCATTTGTTTCAACTACTATTCTGCTGAGTCAAGGAACCTGGTCCGTTGACGAATAGTAGATACTGACTACTGTCTGTGCTTACATTCTGTTCTTACTGTTTCAAGGGACCTGTTCCATTGACTGGTAGTGAACGCACGTATTCCAACATATTTGGATATTTTCTTGGAGTCCTCTTCTCTTCAAAGTTTATGCCATTTAATTTGAATATGAAAGTTTCTAACGAAAGCTTGATTTTGTCTAATTCCAATTTATGCTATATGATATGATCAATGTTTTTTACCGTGGTATCTTTGTTGTTGAATTTTGGTATCTTTTGATGCGTTCATAGCTGCTTTAATTGACTGCAAAATGAGATGCAAAAAATTTTATTATTTAATAAATTTGTTAATTTGTACTTTCTAGGAAAAAGTTTGCATTATCCTTCAAAAGTATAATTTTGCCTAATAATACGATATAATATTTTTGATGTGAACAGGATGGTTTAGCATTTCCTCATCCTTGTTTTCCCTATTTTAATTCTTGTTATTCTGGTCACGAAAAACTTAAGTTGTCGTTCAACCTCAAAATGCTACTCCATCCGTTTTAAAAAGAATGACCCTATTTCCTTTTTAGTCTGTTTCAAAAAGAATGACCCCTTTCCTTTTTTGGCAACACTTTAACTTTAACTTTCCACGTGGCATGTTTAAGACCACAAGATTAAAGGGCATTTTGGTACATTTGACATTACTTTAATTTAGAACAACAAGATTAAAAAGTTTTTTTTCTTTTCTTAAACTCCGTTTCAAGTCAAACTAGGCTATCCTTTTTGAAACGGAGGGAGTAATTTTTAATCAGCAAAAGAGTGGGCGAGGATCTAACCTTCTATGCACATAAGATCTATAAGGACGCACATATCCACCTTTTTATGCACTGTGCAGTAGCAGCAAAATTATGGAGTATGTTCTCACAGTTTATATAGTAAGATATCATCTCTTTCTAATCTATTGTAACTTAAATTAAGTTACCTGACAAAAATTAGCTTTGTCACACCTAAGTATAATGTATAATATTTGACCCTGGTCTAATTAAAAAAAGTCCTTGATGTCTTTATGTAGATTTTGGAGGGTATAAATAGAATTGTATGTTTCAAGTGACTACATCTCTCTTAGCCAATGGGTTTTACACAATATTGACTTTTCTAAAAAAAGTCGGTTATTTGTGGTTAAACTTGGTCCAGAATTATATTTGTGAAGTTTACTACCTGCTTCAACTCTAGGTTGTTTGTATTCTGTTTCTCATCATCTTGGTCACTGCTTTTTAGTTCAATTGCAGCAAAATCTTGTTATATAAATATGAACAGACAACATAGAATTAGTGTGTAACATTCAAAGAATAATATCTCCTCCAACTTATATAACTTCTCTTCTATAATGTTTTTAGTTCTCGAACTTGGGCTTGAACAACTCCGCACGATAGACGTCACAAATCCAACTAATTTTAGTGAGAATCTAGACAGCTATTGTGTTTGATGATCAAATGTTTCTTCGAAGTTGATCAAGGGTGGAACTGACACGACGTGAGACATTGTTCAGATTCTTATTGTTAAAGTTCTTTATAATTGTCTAATCAAACTGTTAATTTGATTACGCTCGTTCAGGTTTTGGTCCATGCTGTTGTGATTTTTGCTCTTGAGTGTGTTCAACCTCCTTCACTTTGGTAAGTGTCACTCTTCTTCTTTCTTTGATTATGTTGCCTAGATTCTTCATTTTTCCATTTCTTTATAAGGAAAACGGCATTTTAGTCCTTTTGTTAAGACTATATTCTTATTTTAATCATCGTGTTATCTAACTAAGCATTATTAACCTTCAATTATATCAAGTATGTGATTTTAGTCCTTCAACTTACATATGCAAAAAAAATTAACAGAGAGTTCAGTGCTAAAAGAGGTAGTTCGGGTATTTCCTTTTTAATTCTCTCTCTTTGAAGAATAAGCTAAGTCTTCCCTATCTTTATCTAGAAGAACAAGTCCGTCGATTTGAGCTACAATTTCAAAAACCAACTTGATAGGCATTAACCCTTCCTCTCACACCGACGAACGATAAATTATGCAAACAATGATTTTTTTTAAAAAAGTTTTCTGTTTTCTCAAGCAATTACTTTAAAATATCCGAATTAGCCCTTTTAGCAGTGAACTCTCTGTTAATTTTTTTGGTCTGTTAGTTGAAGGATTAAAATCACTCACTTCATATTATTAAAGTTAATAGTGCTAAGTTAAATAACACAAGGACTAAAATAAGAAATTAGTCTTAACATAGGGACTAAAAGTATCCTTTCCCCTTCTTTATATGTTGATTTGTTTTATTTGGTGTATAAAATTTCATGTTCTGCAATTTTTTAGTTGTTTCAACCTGTAATATGTGCCTGTAAGCTTAAAATTCTAACATCATACAACCATACTAAATGCTTTGGTATGTATATATGCAAAGAAAATGAAGTTCTTAGTTGAGTTTGCTTGAGTATATCAGATGGGTGAAGTTGGTGACCTTTAGTGTGGTGCCAAGATTTTCAACGATGAGGTAATTGCTGCTAAAGAATCTATGATCCTGGATTCCAAGTTGTATTGTACCTTTAGTTTATAATTTGACTGAGAAGCCCATTGTTTTGAATCTTTTGAAAGCCAGCGGCTTGTGCATATTAAAAGTATTTAGGTTATTTATAAATAAAAAGTTCCACTGGAACATCCTACTTCATCATAAGATCAGTCTGCGTTAGTAACTCTTTCTTAATCATTTTCATCCTATCAAGTCTTTAGAGTGAATAGGCAGTGTTTCTTGAATACATTGTTTCACCTCATTTGGTTTATTACATTCATGACTCACCTCCTATTATGATCAGACAAAAGCCTTTAGTTGTTGCCTATGTTGCTCAGACTCTCCAAAATTTTAGCAGCAGCAAAGTCGGATTCTCTAAAAATCCCCTACCTTTGAAGGATCCGACACACACACATCGGCTCGTTTAAAGAGTCTGAGAAATATAGGCTGTTGCTGATTGACAGCTAGCTATTAGGTATCAACAACACATTTAAAACTTTACATAACGGGGAGGAAAAACACAGCTAGCTAGTAGTTATTACTACAACATATTGGTAAACAAAGCTATAAATAAAATGAAAAGCTGAAACAAATTATAAGTAATAAACTAAAATTGCCAACTGTAAAATGTACGACATTGTCCCTTCCAACTTTTAACCTAGACGCTCAATCAATGACCTGCTTTTTACGCCTTTTTCAAGAACTATACCTGTAGCATATAGTTGCAATCTTGTGCTGCCTAATATTCTGTGCAGCTATTTTGCCCAGAATTAGAAGAGCTTAATTCTGCAATGTCTGCAACTCTGTGAAGTTGTTGCTGCTACACTATGAACTTCTTCGTGCATGAGTTGTGGACTTGTTGATGCCTAGGCTGAATTATGTGGCTTGAAAGAATCAATCATCTACATTAGGATTAATCAAAATATAGACCCAAACATACTCTATAAGTCAACTACAATGGTGCAATGTAAAATAGATAATTGTTGGACTCAAGGTTTTCTTGGCTCATGTAACTTCTGTTGGTTATATACATATTTTTTTCTTAAGGTGTTATTGAGTGTGTCTTCGTGAAGAGATTTCCAACTGAAGCATATCATCGTTGTTGGGATCTTAGTCTTCCATATCAACTTTTGTGGAAAGTTATAGTTACATGTCTTAAGTTACTCTTAAGTTCAATGCATTAGTTAGTCCTGTAATATTGTAAAAGGTAATTTCCAACTTGAACTTCGCTTTTCTTACAAAATCATTAGTAGGCATTCATGTAGATTTCATGAATTTCTGGTCAGCTTAATTAAGAGATTATGAAATTCAAAAACTACACTTGACAGAAATCATCTGTAGTTGTAAAAACATACGCCTCTTCAATGTTCAAACCAATTTCCAAAACCATCGTTATTTGAAAAAACATGAGCCTCTTATGTTAATACTTTTTAGTCGGACTAATTACGCTCCTGTTAATGATGTAGGTTTCTTTGTAGATTTCATTAGTTCTCTTAGTCTGGCTCAATTACCCTCGTTTGTTTTTTATTAGCCCTCTATGTTGTAGCGCCTACTATTGTTGGAGCTAGCATATCTTTCGTTGGAGCTAACTATACACTTAAAGGTTCTATCGTTTGACTTCATGAGCACACCATTTAAGTTACCTTAGAATTTTTCTTCTTTCTTTACACGCTTTAGTCATCGAGGCACCAACATGTTTGAGCATATTAGTGAGTCTCATATTATTCATGTACCAAACTTACAGGTGGATATTGGGAAATAACCTTTTATTAAAAGGCTCTTAGCCTTATTTCAATTAGAGTTTCACTAGAAGTATTCTAGAGTTGGAGATTTGTTATATTGGTATATTTGGAAATACATGATTTTATGGGATAAAACTTGATAGTATTTTTCTCCTACCCAACCTGGAAACACTTGACATACCAAATAATGTTCCCTCAACTGTCAGAATGCTGAACCAACTTAACACATAACTTTCTCTTCCAATAATTTTGAAGGCTCAATTCCAGACATTCTAATCTGTCAAGTATGTCAGATAATCAGAGATACATGATTCTCCCATGTGACTGCTCAAAAGTCTTAATCATTCTGTATAAAACGGGAACAAAAGGACTGCAAACCATAAGAAAGACAACAATCCTCCTAGGTGAAAAGGGATACTAAGGATGCTTTTAATATGGATACTCATCTCAAACACTTTATAGAAAAAGGAAACTTTCTTACTTAGAACGACACTCATCCTTCCCTTGCATCCTTCTTTTTGCAAGACCTTTCATGTGCTTAAGGCTTCAGAAGCTATGCAAGCTATTTTTGTATAAGATAAATCAAACAGAACAAGTCAATTTTGAATAACTTATTTTGTAGCAGATGTACTTATTAACTCTAGGCTGCTAGAGAGAGTTACTTCACTATCTGTGTCTTCAGCAGAATCACAGACTTAAGGAATTGATCAATATTTGTGTTGTCAGCTGGTTTATGATGGTATCATTGTTGATGTGTTTTACGCTTCCTTTCGCTTATTGCAACAAAAACGTCATTTGGAAAGAGGTTCCTTAGAACAAAGACAGGAATGATGGTTGTAATCCCAATGTTGTAATGAAACGTGTTCTAATAAAGTTGAAAAGTTTATAAAGGATTTTTATGGATAACACTAACTAATTTGAGATTGTGACATAGTTGTTGTTGTTGTTCTCTGAAAAAACTTTCTCCAGGAACTGAGGAATCAATGATCATGTATGCTTATAGAAAACTTATTGGGTATTTTTATAGCTTTCTTCGAGTATATTTTATGTTAACACTTTGTGAGTTTATTTACTGAATGTATCATCTCTTTGATCTCTAACTGTGATTAGGGTGGGAGAATTTATAATATTTAGAGAAATGGTCGTTATCACTAGCACACATTAATGAGAGGACTTAGAAGGAGGAGATAACAAGTCAAAACCAACATGTTATAATGTCTTCAGACTTTGATTCCTTAAATTTTTTGTATAAAATCATTAGCAACACTTTTTAATAACAAAAGTAGTCATCAATTAGCCTAGAGATATAGGAAAAATTACAGCTCTATATGATCCCATTAAACCTATGACAACAAAATTTTCAATCCAAAAATATTTACAAACTAGCTAGGGACTTTATACGTGACCACAAAACTACATCGTTGGGCCTTCTCAAGTACTCTCTATGCTCAAACATCTTGACAATTATGACATCAACATCACAAAGTCTCATTAATTTTCAATTAATGCGACAGAAATGTTGGTATTTCATCAGTGATGGTTGTGGCTTCACTAATATTGTTACTGTTAGAATCTTTAACAGCCTTGGATTATGTAACTGGAGAGAGTGGTATTAAAGTCTCTTCTAGATATTTGTAGCAACAAAGCATTTTGTAGGTGACTGTAGGTTTCTATATATTATTTGGACATATAGCATCTCCTGAATATTTATATTTTTCCTTATGTTGAGATTATCTTGAGTCAATCATACTTCCTAGAGTGCTTTACGAGTGAAGCAAATCACCTTTTGATACTTCAATGATTAGATTTTTTTGTTCCAAAACTAAGTTACTTGCTATCTGACATTCTGTTAGTGATCAATTGACCTGAAATGGTTCTTTTAACAGATGAAAGAACTTGAAGATTTAAGAATATGATGTTGAAGAATTTGTTAAATTTGACAAGATTCAAAAATGGATTAATGAGAAGATATGGTAGTTAGGAGGATAATTCTTCATTGGTAGGAAAGTCAAAGATAGCACCTTTTGTAGGTGAAATTTAGGTGAACAACAAATTGGTTTCACAAGGTAAATCTTGACATTTTGACATATTGTGATGTCATGGATGACATCAATAGGAAGAATTCACTCCTATAAATAGGTAGCTCCTAATTCATTTGTAACACACCTCTCACTTGCCTTCTCATCTCCTAAGGCGTTTGTTCTTCTTTCTCTCTTGTAGTATTTCACTTGTACTCTTTTGGAGTGAAATAAATATTGGTTGGTTGTGTCTGAGGACTAGGCAAAAGAAAAACAAAAGTTTGCCGAACCTCGTTAATTCTTGGTGTTCCTTTTGTTGTTGTCTCATTTACTATTTATTAGCTACATTTAGATATAGCAGTTGTGATTCTATCACTCTCTATATATTTGGCTTCCGCAACAATTGGTATCAGAGCCAAGGTATTATCTGAGTATGCTCTGTGGTTGCAGCATAGTCTGAACTTCCACATCAGAAAAAGATTTACTTTGGTCTTTGCATTGTTAGCTAGTAAATAGTATTTGTAGTAAAATGGGAGACAAGAAAAATGATGAGTCCACATCAAGTGTCAATAATACGTCATCATTGGCATCTTCGCTTATGACAAGAATTGTGTCAAATGCGAAATTTGCAGTTGAAATTTTTGACGGGTCAGGACATTTCGGAATGTGGCAAGGCGAGGTCCTTGATGTTCTTTTTCAACAAGGGCTAGATATTGCCATTGAAGAAAAGAAACCAGACGGTGTAGGAGAAGAAGATTGGAAGATTATCAACCGTGTTGCTTGCGGTACCATTCGATGTTACCTTGCAAGAGAACAAAAGTATCCATATACGAAGGAAACATCTGCAAATAAATTATGGAATTCATTGGAGGAGAAATTCTTGAAGAAAAACAGTCAAAATAAACTTTACATGAAAAGAAGACTGTTACGCTTCACTTATATTCCTGGTAGCACAATGAATGATCATATCACCAGCTTTAATAAGTTGGCGACAGATTTGCGGAATATGGATGTGACTTTTACGGATGGAGATATGGCCTTAATGTTGTTAAGTTCACTTCCCGATGAGTTCGAGTATCTTGAAACGACTCTACTGCATGGGAATGATGAAGTATCTCTCAAAGAAGTTTGTTCTGCCTTATACAGTTATGAACAAAGAAAGAGAGAAAAACAAAAAGGCGGAGAAGCAGAAGCACTGGTTGCGAGAGGTCGTTCTCAAAATCATATGAGAACGAAGAAAGGGAGATCCAAGTCAAGATCGAGACTCAGCAAAGATGAATGTGCCTTTTGCCGAGAAAAAGGGCATTGGAAGAAAGACTGCCCAAAGTTGAATAGCAAAGCCAAACCAAATAATGGGAAGGCTGACATGGATTCAAATGTGGCTGATTGTGATGACTCCGATTACTCACTAGTTACAACAGATCCATCCAAATCATCTGATGTATGGTTGATGGACTCAGCTTGTAGTTATCATATGTGTCCCAATCGGGACTGGTTTATTGATTTACAAGAAGGAGAATGTGGAGTTATTCACACTGCAAACAATAATCCTCTTACCGCATATGGTGTTGGTTCAATCCGATTAAGGAACCTTGATGGATTAAGTAGAACATTAACAGATGTTCGATATGTACCAGATTTGAAGAAAAATCTCATTTCTGTAGGAGCCCTAGAATCAAAGGGGTTCAAAGTCATTGCAGATAATGGCGTGATGAGAATATGCTCTGGTGCACTGGTGGTAATGAAGGCAATTCGAAGAAATAATAACATGTACCACTATCAAGGTAGTACAGTTATTGGGACAGCGGCAACAACATCCAATGACGAGAAGGAGGCAGAAATGACCAAGCTGTGGCATATGCGCTTGGGACATGCTGGAGGGAAATCCTTGAAAACTTTATCAGATCAAGGATTGCTAAAAGGAGTAAAAGCTTGCAACTTGGAGTTTTGTGAACATTGTATCAAGGGAAAACAAACAAGGGTTAAATTTGGAACAGCTATCCATAACACTAAAGGTATTTTGGATTATGTTCATTGAGATGTTTGGGGTGCTTCCAAAACACCTTCATTAGGTGGGAAACACTATTTTGTAACCTTTGTTGATGACTTTTCTCGAAGATTGTGGGTGTATACGATGAAAACAAAAGATGAAGTTTTGGGAATTTTTCTCAAATGGAAGGCGATGATAGAAACTCAAAGTGGCAGAAAGATCAAGTGTCTTCGCACAGACAATGGTGGAGAATACAAAAATGATTTTTTTCAAAACATTTGTGAGGAAAATGGCATCGTCAGACATTTCACCGTCAGAAATACACCACAACAAAATGGAGTGGCAGAACGCATGAACCGAACTTTGCTGGAGAAAGTTCGGTCTATGTTGTCCAATGCTGGCTTGGGCAAAGAATTTTGGGCTGAGGCAATAACATATGTGTGCCATCTCATTAATCGTCTACCATCTGCTGCTATTGGTGGGAAGACACCATTTGAAAAATGGTATGGAAAACCTACTGAAGATTATGGTTCTTTACATGTATTTGGCTCAATTGCATATTATCATGTAAGAGAGTCAAAATTGGACCCAAGAGCAAAGAAAGCTTTATTTATGGGAATTACTTTTGGAGTCAAAGGATACCGTTTATGGTGTCCAGAGACAAGAAAAGTTATTTTCAGCAGGGATGTTACCTTTGATGAATCTGCCTTGACAAATAAGGTAACACTTGAAGAAGCCAAACAAATTGATGGTGCTTCAAAGCAGGTGGAGTTTGAGGGAAAGATAATTTTCCCAACACAGGGATCAAACGAGGAAACAACAAAAGATTTTCCTCTTGAAGGAGAGCTAGTCGAAGAGGAGGTTCCATCTCAAGAACCTCAACCACAACTTGAATCAATAGCAACGAGCAAGCCAAAAAGGACAATAATAAAACCTGCTCGACTCACAGATATGGTGGCTTGTGCTAACTCAATTGCAGCCGATGACATTCCTACCACTTATAAAGACGCAGTCCAAAGTTCACAAAAAGATAAGTGGAGGAATGCCATGGATGAAGAAATGCAATCTCTTCATCAGAATCATACATGGAGATTGGCCAATCTCCCAGAGGGCAAGAAAGCAATTGGGTGCAAATGGGTATTTGCAAAGAAAGAGGGATTTCCTAACCAAGAAAATGTTCGCTACAAAGCAAGATTGGTGGCCAAAGGATATGCTCAAAAGGAGGGAATTGATTATAATGAGGTATTTTCTCCAGTTGTGAAACACTCCTCCATTAGAGTTTTGTTGGCTTTGGTAGCACAGTTGAATTTGGAACTAGTTCAGTTGGATGTAAAAACAGCTTTTTTACATGGAGACTTGGAAGAGGAAATCTATATGACTCAGCCAGAAGGATTCAAAGTTGATGGAAAAGAAAATATGGTGTGCAAACTTGAAAAATCGTTGTATGGATTGAAACAATCTTCTAGACAATGGTACAAACGATTTGACAAGTTTATGTTGCAGCAAAGGTACATAAGAAGCAAATACGATCATTGTGTGTATTTGCGCAAGCTTGAAGATAATTCCTTTATATATCTTCTCCTATATGTTGATGATATGTTGATAGCTTCTAAAAGTCAAGAGGAAATTGAGAAGCTAAAGATTCAACTGAGAAAGGAGTTTGAGATGAAGGATTTGGGTGAGGCAAAGAAGATTCTTGGCATGGAGATAAAAAGAGATAGACATTTAAAGAAACTTTATTTATCTCAGAAAGAATATTTGAAGAGAGTACTAAACCGATTCGGTATGAATGAAAAAACGAAGTCGGTTAGCACTCCGCTTGCTCCTCATTTTAAGCTTAGTGATGCTATGTCACCTAAGAATGAAGTTGAACGAGAATATATGTCAAGAGTACCATACGCTAATGCTATTGGTAGCTTGATGTATGCAATGGTTTGCACAAGGCCAGATATTTCACACGCTGTTGGAGTTGTAAGCAGGTACATGCACAATCCTGGAAAGGATCATTGGCAGGCTGTAAAATGGATTCTACGGTATATTCATAATACTGTAGATGTTGGTTTGGTTTTCGAGCAGAAAGATAGTCAATATCTTGTTGGATATTGTGACTCAGATTATGCAGGTGATTTGGACAAACGAAGATCGACTACTGGTTATGTTTTCACTATTGCAAATGCACCAGTTAGTTGGAAGTCTACTTTGCAGTCAACAGTTGCTTTGTCTACCACTGAGGCAGAGTACATGGCAATTACAGAGGCTGCGAAGGAAGCAATTTGGCTTCAAGGATTGCTTAGAGAACTTGGTATTGGACAAGAAGGAATCACAATATTTTGTGATAGTCAGAGTGCTATTCAATTAGCAAAGAACCAAGTTTATCATGCAAGGACGAAGCACATTGACGTCCGATATCATTTCATACGAGACATCATAGAAGATGGTGGAGTCATAATGCAGAAAATTCATACTACGGATAATCCTGCCGATATGTTGACAAAAGTGGTGACTGCGGTCAAGTTTCAACATTGTTTGAACTTGATTAACATTGTTGAACATTGAAGATTGAGGTTGAAGACACAATCAAAATTGTTGTTGAGAAAAAGTTGAAAATGGAGAATCTTGCCAAGGTGGAGATTTGTTAAATTTGACAAGATTCAAAAATGGATTAATGAGAAGATATGGTAGTTAGGAGGATAATTCTTCATTGGTAGGAAAGTCAAAGATAGCACCTTTTGTAGGTGAAATTTAGGTGAACAACAAATTGGTTTCACAAGGTAAATCTTGACATTTTGACATATTGTGATGTCATGGATGACATCAATAGGAAGAATTCACTCCTATAAATAGGTAGCTCCTAATTCATTTGTAACACACCTCTCACTTGCCTTCTCATCTCCTAAGGCGTTTGTTCTTCTTTCTCTCTTGTAGTATTTCACTTGTACTCTTTTGGAGTGAAATAAATATTGGTTGGTTGTGTCTGAGGACTAGGCAAAAGAAAAACAAAAGTTTGCCGAACCTCGTTAATTCTTGGTGTTCCTTTTGTTGTTGTCTCATTTACTATTTATTAGCTACATTTAGATATAGCAGTTGTGATTCTATCACTCTCTATATATTTGGCTTCCGCAACAGAATTGTGGAGCTAGCTGAAGAGGATTTTGTGTTTTTATTATTTTATTGTTAGTGCAAAGACGTTTGTTTGTACCTATGCTACAATTTCATTTTCTCAAAATGTTAGGATTTGACAAATGTCGATATTAGATACTATGTCGACCATGTATGGTTTTAGATATTGTGTCAAAAATATTTGTTTTTAAGTAAAGCTAAGTTGTTGTGATGTTTAAGTTCATTGTAAACAATACAATTTTATATGAAATATTTTATTGCATGTGAAAAGAAAATGAAATGATACTCTCAAGGAATTTTTATTCGCTAAATGAAAGGAACTGTGGCCGCTAAAAGTAATTATAACGACTAAAATTTTTGTTTTACTTCACGTTTTACTGACCAAATGAGTATTAACGAAGGGGCATTTGGTCGTAGTAAGAAAGTTTAACGACCGGATATATAGTTGTCGCTAAATTATACTTAACGTTCGGATGTGCAATCCGGTCGTTAACCTTTAACGACGGGACTTTAACGACCGGTAACGACCAATTTTTGTCCGGTAATTATAGATTTGTAACGATCGTATTTGGACTTTTAACGACTGGATTTCCTTTCGCTACAGGTCACTTTTCTTGTAGTGGATCTACCGCGATTTGAGAGAGGTATATTGGTGGGAAGGTATGAAGAAGAACATTGTTGAGTTCGTTGCCAAGTGCCCGAATTGCTAGCAAGTGAAAGTAGAACTCCAAAGTCCTGGAGGGTTCGCTCAGAATATAGAACTACCAGAATGGAAGTGGGAGATAATTGATATGGACTTCATCATAGGCTTGCCAAGGTCTCGCAGACAACATGATTCAATCTGGGTGATTGTCGATAAAATGACAAAATTAGCCCACTTCTTGCCTGTAAAGACCACTCATTCTGCAGAGGATTATGCAAAGTTATACATTCATGAGGTGGTGAGACTTCTGGAGTCCCAGTTTCGATCATTTCAGATAGAGGTGCACAATTTACTACTCAGTTCTGGAACCTAAGCACTTTTTTTCATCCTCAGATGGATGGGCAAGCGGAGCGTACTATCCAGACCTTAGAAGACATGTTGAGGGCTTGTGTGATTGATTACAAGGGGAATTGGAATGATCACCTACCTCTCATTGAGTTTGCTTACAACAACAGCTACCATTCGAGCATCCAAATGGATCCATACGAATCTCTTTATGGGAGAAGATGTAGATCTCCTATTTGGTGGTTCGAAGTTGGTAAAGCAGGATTTATACGAATAGATCCATTTCACCAAGCCATGGATAAGTTGAAGGTGATTCAAGAGAGATTGAAAACGGCACAGAGTCATCAAAAGTCCTACACATATGTTAGGAGAAGGCCATTGGAGTTTGAAGTGGGTGATTGGGTATATCTGAAAGTTTCACCCATGAAGGGTGTTATGAGGTTTGGTAAGAAGGGGAAACTTAGTCCCCGATATATTGGACCTTATAAAATATCCAAGATAATTGACAGTGTAGCTTATGAGTTAGAGCTACCACAAGAGTTAGCAGCAGTTCATACGGTATTTCATATCTCCATGTTGAAGAAGTGCATGGGTGATCCTTCAATAATTGTACCAACTGAAAATATTGGGATTAAGGATAGCTTATCCTATGAGGAGATTACATTTCAGATTCTTGATCGTCAATTTCGCAAGTTGAGAACAAAGGAGGTTGCGTCAGTCAAGGTCCTTTGGAGGAACCAATTTATTGAAGAGGTGACTTGGGAAGCTGAATAGGATATGAAGAAAAGATAACCACATCTCTTTGAATCCGGAGAGAATATAATGCAGATCAAGGTACTAATTCTCTTCTTATTACTTGACAAACTATGGGTAATCATATTGTTACTTGTTTTTGATTGTTGAGTGCTAAACTTGAGGTTACTATTCTTAGCTTAGTGAAAGAAATCTCATTCGAGGACGAATGTTCCCAAGGGGGGAATATTGTAACATCTCACAAATTTGAATTAGCTAGGAATAAGCTAATAAACTAAAAATATTTTTTTGGAAAGAAAGGGAGAAATCTAGAAAAAAATCTATGTTTAAGAAGTGAGTTTTGGTCATTTCAAACGGTCATAACTTCTAGCTCAGGATAAGTTAGAGGTAGTTCTTCATATGGTTGAAAATATTTTGAGGAGATCTTTCCAACGCCACCAAGTTTGAGCATTTTCGATATCGTATAAGGGAGATATGCCTATCAAAAGTTGGATTGTCGGATTGAGGAAGGTCCAATCCGGATTTAAGGAAGGGCAAACTAGTCTTTTTACCCTTTATTTCCTATTTTGTTTTAGGGATTTATTTGGGGTAAAAACTAGTTTTAGTTCAGATTAGAAAATTAACTTTACACATAGGGCTTGGATAAAAGAGAAGAGAAGAAGGGAAATGGAGAAACATCAAGGTTTCGCCAAGAATGCCAAGGAATTTCGAGTGGAATTCGTCGGAGGTGATCCCTATCAAGGTATGTGAGATATTTCGTGTTGGGTTAATTCATCCACACACCAAACTTTTTTCTATTCAGTGGTTTTAGATTTGTTTACATGATTAGAAGTGCATTCTTGATGAATCTTATTAAATTCCTATCGGTTGAGTTGTTTGAATGCCCATTGATGTTGATTCGTAATTTCCAAGTTGTTTTTCGATTTAGATCTACTGGGTATTGAAGATATTGATGGTCCTAAGAGTTTGGGCTATGGAGGTTTAGAAGATTTAGGATCAGAAAACGAGAGAAGAAAGACGTTCAGGCGCATCTGGGTAGCACCAGGCGCGACGCGACCCATCTGCACTAGGAGGCCTGGGGAGGCGCGCCTCCAGTGAGCCAGAAAGGTGCCTCAGACCTAGTTTAGCCTTTTTAAGTCCTTCTAAGGTATACTAACACATTCCCGTGATTCCTATTACTTCAAATAATTTCTAAACACCTAGAAACCATCAAAGAACATGAATCATAACCTTGAATCCATAAAATCCAATTCAAGGAGAGTTAAGATCAAAGTCAAAGAAGTTAAGAGTCAAGTCCAAAGTTGAGAAGCTAGTCCAAATCAAAGTTCTTAAAGGTTTTCAAGAGTTTTTATTAAACGCTTTAACTTCGTTTTAAGGCTCAAGTTTCAAGTTAAAGTAAAGAGTAAAAACACTACAAGAAATTCTACTTTTAACGACCAATTCTTAACGAAGGGATATGAATTCGGTCGTCAAATGTGTGTTTATAGCCGACATAATTTTTTTCTGTCGCTAAAAGTTAATTTTAAGTTTAATACTTGCCAGAGGATAATATGCGAATGTTAATAAAATTAATATACCGTCGTTGTTAATATATTAATAATAAGGTGCTTAATTAATTAAGTCCTCTCTTTATTATTTTCAGAACACATGTTTCTCCACCATCCCACCCCTCCGTAATATATTGATACAATCAATGTTTATCTCTGCTTCTCTTTTTTAATTCACGGCTTTTTGGTTAAAAGAAATTTCAGCAAACAGCAGAATAGTCATGCCAGTTCAGTTAGAGAATCTAAGTTATTTCAGCAAGGCAAACACATAGATTTGGAAATCACTTCTCTTTCGGTTTTAGATATATTTGCCAATCCCTTCTCTATGGCTCCTCTTCCGGTTCACAGTGAGAGAATTGCAAATCGGTCTCTCCCAATTACGTCGGAGTAAACTCAGCAAAGCAAGATAAGGTACACTTAGCCCGGTTTGTTAGAGAAGAATCAGAAAATAGAAATACACTAACCATGGGTCTGTGTCTCTGTTATTCCAACTTATAAAAACTAATCTGCTTGTCTTTGGTTTGATTGCATCACAACAAAATCAGCCTTCTCTTCTTACTTCAACTCGTTTACACTTTGTTGCGATTAATAATATTCAGACATGTTCTTGAAGTTTCGTCTCTTCAAGGTAAATTTCTGTTATTATAACTATTAATTGCTTTGTGAAATGTTTAATTTTGCCCAATTTTGTATTTTCTCCAATTTTGAGTTCCCATCAAGATTTCTTTTCTTATTTCTTGTTGTTCTTGCACTTAGGTTTGTTAGTCGTATCCATATTTTTGGCATCATCATATCTTGTGTACGGATTTGATCATTTTTCTTAGTAATCTTGCTTATATAAGGAAGTGTTGTGATAATTATTATTGAATAGATTGTTAATCTGATAATTTTTAGAACAAAATCTCCACCATCCTTATGATATAAATATTTTGATGTTAACTGCATCATTTAATGTTTGGTCATTTCTACTTTTCTCTATTTTTTTCTTGTGGTTTAGGATACGAAAAAACTTAAAGCTGAAACAAATATGAATTCAACACTTAACATGAACCCAAAATAGTGTTTGATAGGGCGAGTTATAAGCATAAATATTTTGTCAATAAGCAAATTGTAGAATCCGAATAGTCTAAATTGTTTCAAAGTATAAATGGTGTTCATGAACATACAATAAATCAAAAACTACCAGTACTTGACTATTTTGAATTGTGTTTACCAGATATAGTGGAGGCCTTTCTGGATTACTCATATTTTAAGAGAGTGATTTGTTATGTTGAACTGTATATGAAACATGATATCAGCTAGGTTGAGTTTTTAAAGTTTTTTCCTGTTTGTTTTCATCTTGGATAGCGGGGTTGGAATGCATTTTTTTCAGTTGTTTCTTCATCATGGATGAATTATGTATTGTGTTTGTGTGGGAATGGTCCATTAGTTTGCACTAACAACAAGTATGCATCGAGAGAAGTACTAAAGATGTTGACAAAGAACGGAGGTAGTAACGATGTTAGCCATTGCAATCCCACTGTAGTTTAATAATATTTTTTCATCTTTCAACATTTTTTCTTATAGTTCATGACATGGAAAACTTTAATAAAAATTTAACGCTTAACATGAACCCAAATACTGTTTAATAGGTTATGAATGATAGCTCTTTTTTTGTTTAGAAAGATAAAACATAAAATTAAACTAGATAAGAGTGTATTATGTTTAGAAAGATAAAACATAAAATTAAACTAGATAAGAGTGTATTATGTTTAGAAAGATAAAATATATTTTATTAAACTAGATAACAGTGTAGGTAGTAGCGGCCTTGGCCATTGTTGACCCGATGGGTCTATGTTACGCAATAAATATGCTAGTGTAATTAAGAAGTCTACAGTAGATGAACGTAGTAAGCTAGAATTATGGTTGAGTACTATATTTTTAGGAGCTGAAGTTCTATGTGGTAGAAATTCAGTCACAGTTCACTGTTTATATCCCTGTTACCACTAGTTCGTGTCTCTGCTTAGAAATGACATATGTATGAACTTTGATCAATTCATTTTAATCTGTCCTAAGACAACCACATCACTTTATATTAGTTGGTTTAAGTTAATGTTGTTCTTATCTATTGCATAGTGTGCACATCTCATTCTTCTCGCCTTAGCCACTGGACTATTATATCTTGTAGTGGTTCTTAACATGATAGCTTCTGCTTAGTGCTTACAACCTGTTTCTTGCCTTTTTTAGCATATGATAAAAGTATTATTTCTCTTGGAGTGTTGTCGACTTAGTTGGTGCTCACAAATATTGACTTGCTGCTACTTGAACTACTGCTAACAGATGATGATGTGCTGTCTAGGGTCCTTAGATGTTTATCTATTACTCTATAATAATTGATTACCGCGGAATATTCTTTTGTTAATTATTATATATTTAAGGGTGAAATTAGTAGATTGATTAAAGTAGGGAATTTATTGCAGTGGACATATTAAAAGATAAACTTCAGCCTTATTCCGTTACTACTCATCACTTATCATTCATCAAGCTTGCTCATCTATTGGTCTAGGTCAACTACTGTTGATAAAAGAAAAAGACTATTTATTCTTAGAGTATTCTTCTCATCAAGTTAAGTTTCTACTTTTGTATATATATATTAATGAATTTGATTCTGCAGTACATCATATTTATTTACTCTATTGTACGTATGAATTGATATTGGTGGTTTTGAACTAAATGTTGATAAAAATTGCTTACACCTTGATTTTCAAACTTTGTATTGCTAAAATACAAAATCGCATACATCACTTTTGTTTAGTCTAGAGTTTGTGGATATTAAGTTAATAGCAGTTCTTGTATTATGCGAGATGAATTTGAAATTGATAGTTACATTGGTTTCCAACTAATTGTGGATAAAAGTTACAGATACCTCTGTTATATATCTTTCCTTTTTTTAAAATGAGACAAACATGAATTGTGTGTAGCCTTGATTGTTTCTCTGATAAAGTTATGATTAAAGTAATATGAAACATGAATTTTGTTTAATAAAGATCTTGTTGAATAACTCATCAATAGCATTTGTGAGTATTAAGCCCACTTGAAGAGGAAGTATCTAGTTATTAGGTAGTTTGATCCTTTTACATCTTTCTCTTTTTAAGTTAAGAGGACTTCACTTCCTTTGATCTCTGTTCAATTAAGAGTTTAGACATGATAAACATAGTTTCTTATAGCACCATATAATGTTTGCCTGACATTAGCCCGTCACTTGTTCTAGATTTCACTCTAAAGAAGTGAGCTTGTTATCTTATTTCCCTCTTCTCACCTTTGGTTTATGCCAATAAGCTGAAAGGGAATAGTTTCTCTGAAAATGGGTGTGAATATGAAAGAATATTTTTTTGTACCAAATAGGTTTTTGGTAGTATTTGGTTCTTGTATGGAGTTTCAAGTTTTTATTTTAAATTTGAGAGATGGACTTGAAACTGATACTAGACTGTTGTTTTCCTTGATTGTGCAATTTGACTTCTTTTAGTTACCATGATTGCACTCACTATTTTCTTCACTTTCGATTAGATGGTTTACTATTTTTTTTATCTAATGTATAGTGTGTACATTTGTTGGACTACCCTAACCTGTATTGTTACCTTAACTTGATAGCTTCTACAATGTGCTTACGTCGTTTTTAATGTATGAAACCTGCTGCTTGCTTGCTTCAACTGATGATAAATGTATTGTTGAATGTTGACTGATGTTGCCTTAGTTGTTGTTAACAATTGCTAGATTGCTGGTATCGTGTCGACTTAAAATGGGTAAGTCATTTTTTTGAGAGATTTTATAATTTTGGAACAATACTAAGCTTTTTTTTCTTGGGTTAATGAAGAATAAATCATTTCTAGATGTGAAAAATGAATGATAGTGTAATGGTACCTATTTTTTATTGTTTGGAAAGAAAATTAACAAATCCAAAAAGCCCTAATTTTGAGAAAATATATATGTATTGTTAACATTCAGTGAAAATTCATTTTTTGTTGCTTTTGTTGTTCTTTTTGTGACCATTTTGTTCATATGATTTAACAAATATAGTCTTGTTCAGTTGTCCAACATATATTTGAAGTGTAGGAAGTTGAAAAAAATCTATTTCTCAATCACTATACATAATTTTGTGAAAGAAAAAAAAACAATGACTACTGCTCTGTATCACACTCAAACCCAAAAGGCAAGGAGAACAAGAAGGAGACGGAGAAGGACCTAGAAAAGGAGAAAGTGGTAGAAAGTGAAAGAAAAAAAAATCGAAGTCCTCAATTGTGATGTGAAGCAACAATATCCACCATTGATTAGATTGATGGTTATGTATACCATTGTGATTTTTGTTGATAAGTTGTATAAAACAATTCGTGAAGTGTTTATTTTTGCTGATAATATTAGTGATTTTTTGTTGTTGAAACAAATATCAATTATGATGGAAAATAAGAAATGTGATGTATGTGGCAACATATATAACATATGTTGTAAAAAACACCACAGAACTATCTGCATGTGCCCCAACATAAATGATATATGTGACAACTTATGTCACAGAAAGAAGATATGTTGTAATATATGTCAGAGAAATGAGATATGTGACTATTATATTGTCATCAATTATTCATTTTTGCTGATAATATTAATATAAATGATTATTATTATTACTACTACTACTATTATTATTATTATTATTATTATTATTATTTTGTTGGCAAATGTCAATTATGATGGAAAGGTGCAATATATTCAAAAACACCACAGAATTATGTACATGTGCCCCAACAGAAAGGATATATGTGGCAACATATATCACATAAAGAAAATATGTGATAACATATGTCACAGAAATGAGATATGTGGCAGCATTTCATTGTTACCAATGTGGTGTCTGTGACAATATATATAACCTTTGTTGTAAAAAAAACTATAGAATTATATGCATGTGCCCCAACGTAAATGATATATGTGGCAACAGATGCCACACTATGAATCGTCAAATTTTTTTAAAAAAAGTAAAATAAAAATGTCTAAAACAATCATCCCTTCATTTTTCCCTCTCTCCTCTCCTCTATAAAAGTTCGTTTCGTTTCATATTTCAAATTTAATTTATTTTTACTAATTTTCTTTTTCTTTTCTCTTCTTTTCTTTCTCTCGTTCCATTATTCTTTACGGTTCAAATTGTCACGATATTTTTTACAACATCAGTGGTAATATAATGCGATTTTCTTCTACAACAAAGCTTCGTTGTCTTCATCATTTCTAGTTTATCATTGATATTTTTCTAAGGCAAAATTTAATTAGGATTTTCAAATACTTACTGATATTAAATCAGGATTTTTTTAGTGGTTTTATCACTTATTTGTTTGTAGGATGGTTGGATTGTTATTTCTTTTGAAATATTATCTAAAAAAAAAAAGTACATTTTAGGATGTACATGTTGCCACATATGACATGTTTGTTGCAATTTTTCCAACAGAACGTGCATATGTTGTCACATATGTCACTTCAAGGTTGACTTAATCGATAAATTGAGCGATTTAGGAATGAGAAAATGTCAAATTGGACCAAATTTTAGTACTTTGGACCATAATTAAGCAATAAAAATATGTTATAACACTTGGAACAACGATTTACATGAGTGTTGTATAACTATCATATGAAGTTACTTGGTCATTGTATGATGAACTAGTGGTATGATAGTCTTTGTAAAAATAATTGATAAAATTATTGAAAGTTATTGTATTAGACCATATTTTTATACTTAGACATGTTGTATGACTATATATTAGTGTTACATGTTGAATTAGGTGACAATTTAAATGAATTAACCCAAAAAGACCATTTTATGATGTACATATGTTGCCACATATGACATGTCTATTGAAAATTTTCCAACAGGACGTGCATATATTGCCACATATGTCACTTCAATAATGGGTTATTCAATAAATTGATCGATTTAGGAATGAAAAAATGTCAAATTAGATCAAATTTAGTACTTTGGACCATAATTAAGCAATAAAAATATGCTATAACACTTAGAACAACAATTTACAAGGGTGTTATATAACTATCATAAGAAGTTACTTGGTCATTGTATGATGAACTAGTTATATGATAATCTTTGTAAAAATAATTGATAGAATTGAGGAAGGTTGTTATATTAGCTATAATTTTGTACTTAGACATCACTACAAAAGGAATCTCAATTAACAACAAAAAAATCGTTGGTAAATTGATCAAATCGGTTGGTAAATTGATCAAATCGGTTGGTAAATTAAGCTACCAACTAAATATCAACTTATATTAATCCGTTACTAAAAATATTGTCACAAAATAATACCAACCGATTTTAATTTATTGGTAAACTTATCAACAAAAAATCAGTTGGTAAACACCCGAAAATGTTGTTAAAAAATTTTGAAACATGACCCTGAAATTTTTATTGGTAAATTCACCAACTAATATTTTAGTTAGTATATCGTTAGTACCTTTACTAAAGAATTGAAAAGAAGTTAGAATTTTTTTTCTTCATTATTCAATTCCGTTGGTTGACAATTTTAGTAACAGAAAATTTATGTTGGTAATTTACCAATAAACTTTTAATACTTTTTTTTAGTTTCCCATCCGGTGTCTGACACCCACATTGGAGTCCGACTATATTCGGATTCACACCGGGTTGTCCATTGGGAGTAAATCAAAGATCTCTCTAACAAACGCAACTCCGTACCAAGGGGGAATCAAACCTGAGACCTCTTGATTAAGAATGAAAAGTACTTACCACTCCACCACAATCCTTATTGATAATAAATTTTAAATACGTTAGTCTAATTATTTATTTTTCAAACAATTTTTTCTAATTGATTGTTAGTTGTTGGTAATATGTCATTTAAGTTTAATGTTAGGTTATTAATTGACTAACAATATGTTCAAAATATTATTAACTAAATGATTATTCAATATTAAAATATTTATTAATTTATTGCATTTAAAAATCTAAGAGCACAAATATAAATCCAAAAATATTAATATAAATTTTAGAAATCATATTTGAATGACACAATGAAAAACCTATGATAACAAGCTAAGTTAATCTCAATATGACACATATCATTATATCAAATATTTAATGTGAGCATGTTTACAAAAAATATTGATCAAATCTAATTGTTGGTCAAATCTTAAAAGTTAAAACGTCTAACAACACAAACTGAAAATGGAAGCCACAAAACCTGAACCAACCATCCTATTAGATATAAAAATGATCTTCCGAAAGCTTATCGCGCTCACAAAATTCTCATCAGAGTACGTTCACAGAAAATGTTAAGCAAAGTTAAATTTTGGCCAAAAGTTAAAAGTTAAAACGCCTAAGGTATAAACTGAATATGAAAACCTCAATATCCAAATCAACCTTCCTATAAGACGAAAAATACCTTCCAGAGCTAATTGCACTGACGAAATTCGAATTTGAGTATGTTTCTAAAAAAATTGACCAAATTCAAATTTTAGTCAAAAGTTAAAATTTAAAACGCTTAACGATCCAAACTGAAAATAAAAGTCTCAAAATCCGAATAAATCATCCTATGAGATCAAAACTGAACTTGTATGGCTAAATGCGGTGAGAAAATTTCAATTCGAGCACAATTACAAAAAATATTGACGTAAGTGAAATTTTGGTGAAAACTTAAAAGTTAAAATGTCTAACGTCACAAACTAAAAACGGAAGCCTCAAACCCAAACCCCCTGCCTTATTACATAAAAAATGAGCTTAAGAATCTATCTGCACTGACCAAATTTTAATTTGAACTCATTTATCAAATATATTGACCGAAATTAAATTTTGGCCAAATTTATAAGTTAAAACACCTAATGGCACACACTAAAAATGAAATCCTCAATATCCCAACCAACCAACCTATTAGATAAAAAATGATCTTTGGAGTTAATTATGCTGACGGAATTTTCATCTGAGAAAGTTCACAAAAATATTGCCCAAAGTCATATTTTGGCCAAAACATAAGATTTAAAACACCTAACGGCATCAACAAAAAGCGAAAGCCTCAAAACTTGAACCAACCTTCCTGTTAGATAAAAAAATGACATTTGGAAACTAACGACACTGACATAGTTTTAATCTGAGCACATTTACAAAAAATTATTGACCAAAGGCAAGTTTTGACTAAAAGTTAAAAGTTAAAACGCCTAACGACACAAACTGAATATGAAAGTCTCAACACTAGACGATGATTTATCAAAAAATTTAATCTGAATTGATAAATTTATCAACTATTCAAATATAAGTTAGTAATTAATAATTTACCAGTAACTTTATCACATTTGGTAATAGTTACTATTCAACTAAGCATTCATATGTAATATTACCAATTAATAATTAATATGTTGGTAAATTTTACCAATGAATTAATGATTAGTTTTGTATATTATCAACTATTTTAATGATGTTAGTAATTTATTAACTACAATCTTATTCTTTGGTAAAATTTTCAACTAATTAGATATTGTTGGCAAGTTTATCAACAGATTATATTTCGTTACTAATTTACCAATATATTTATATTTGGTTGGTAAATTTAGCAACACAATCCAGTCGTTGGTAAATGTTTGGTTAGTAATTCATTGGTAATATGTTAATAAATTATATAAACAATTTTTACGTCATATTTATCAACCGATATATACTTCGTTGGTAATATTACCAACAAAATGTGTAAGTTAGTAATATTTTAGTTGGTAATCCATTGATAGAATGTTGCTAAATTTGGCGCCATTTTTTCCCGCCGTATTTACCAACTAAAATACTTAGTTAGTAAGATTTTGGTTGGTAATCTGTTAGAATTTCGTTGTTAAGTTTTAAAATATAAGTCAGTTAGAAATATGTTGATAATTTGTTAGTAAAATACTAACCAACTTAAGTTGTTAGTAAGATATGTTGGCAATTTGGGTTCTTTTTGTAGGACATGTTGTAGGACTATATATTAGGGTTACATGTTGAATTAGGTGATAATTTAATTGAATTAACCCTCAAAGACCATTTTATGATATACATATGTTTCCACATATGACATGTTTGTTGTAATTTTTCCAACAAAACGTGCATATGTTGTCACATAAGTCATTTCAATCATTGCTTAATCGATAAATTGAGCGATTTAGAAATGAGAAAATATCGAATTGGATCAAATTTTAGTACTTTCGACCATAGTTATGCAATAAAAATATGTTATAACACTTAAAACAACGTTACAACGGTGTTATATAACTATCATATGTAGTTACTTGGTCATTGTATTATGAACTTGTGATATGATAGTCTTTGTAAAAATAATTGATAGAATTGATGAAGGTTGTTGTATTAGACCATAATTTTGTACTTAGACATGTTGTAGGACTATATTCTAGTGTTGCATGTTGAATTAGGTCACAATTTAATTGAATTAACTCCCAAAAGATCATTTTATGATATACATATGTTGCCACATGACATTTCTGTTGCAATTTTCCAACAGAACGTGCATATGTTGCCACATATGTTACTTCAAGGATGACTTAATCGATAAATTATGCGATTAGGAATGGAAAATGACAAATTGGATAAAATTTTAGTCCTTTTAACCATAATTAAGCAATAAAAGTATGCTATAACACTTGAAACAATGATTTACAATGCTCTTATATAACTATCATGTCAATTGCGACATGTAAGTCATATGTTGCTACATGTCTAACTTATATGTTGCAGCTTGTGTAAGTTACATGTTGCAACATATGTCTATTCTGTTGCTATTGAAATAACTTTCTGTTGCTACATATGGTTATTATTTGTTCCAATAGTCAATTGTTGCAACATATAGCAATCTGTTGGAAACGCTAATGCAATTGAAAAAATTGCAGGTACCCAGATAATGATGAATGATTTCAAAGAACTATTAATTTTACATATCAAAACAATGGTGTGTCACCCCAATCATTTATGAAGTAATTCTAATTGATACAAAATAAAATCTGGTCCACTAATTAAATTAGTTAAATCTGATTCAAGAATAAGAAAAGAAGAAAGTTCAAGGACTAGCAGCCAAGACCAATAATGTACGAAAAGAAGAAGAAAAAAGATAAAAAAAAAACTAGAAGAAAGACAAGCAAGCAATCAAGAAGAAGAAGAAGAAGGAGAAGGAGAAGGAGAAGAGGAAGAGGAAGAGGAAGAAGAAGAATACGACGAGAGGTGTGTGGGGTGGCGGTGGGGGGCGAATATTTTACTAATTTCCCTTTTGGTACAGCTTACTGATGGCTTCCCCCAATTTTAATTCCCATCAAAATTGGTTAAATTAGGCTTTAGTCAATTTACCGTTTTACCCGTCATTTAATTCAATGGACAAAACTGTCAAATTATAAACTTGAGGGCAACTCCAAATTCCTTTATCATTAATCACATAATTGTTACCTACACCCAATACTTAAGACTTATGTCACCGTCCATTTATTTTGAAACCTTATTGTGACTTTTTTTTAAAAGTCCCATGATAGTTGGTAATTTAAAATATAAAAAAAATTGAATTGACTCCAAAATTTATGTGTGCAGTGCCACATAACTAATATATTGAAGTCTTGCAGGCATATTGGACCTACTCTAATGCATAAAGAATGATGTCTACAGCTTTGGTTAAATTTAAAAATTGAAATATGTATTGTTGACATTAGCCCAACATAATCACGTGTAATTAGGTATAAGATGTTGACATTAGCTACAATTAAAAATTGGATGGTGTTATAGGGCAATAATGATATTAGGATTCACATAAAATATTTAATATGTGAAGTTGTGATGATTGATAAATTGTGTATGTATAAGTATCAATCTACATGTTAAAGATTGAAGGAATATAGTGTTCACTCAAAACATGTTCTTAGCAGTTTAAAAGAATGTCAAGATAGAATAAGGAAGTTGTTCATTATTTGTATATGTCCCTAAATCTTTTAACGAGATTGATCTAATGGCACTTAATTAATGTCGGTAAAGCTTTTAGTAATATTTATTATCATTAAAAGTTAATTTTGTTGTAGTAATAGAAATTCAATTTCTTTACGTATTTTTTTAATCATAAATGGGAAAGGATCCCTGAATTCTTAAGTAGGTTGTGACTTGTTATGTATCGTAATAATAATTTAACAATGATAGAGACACTCACGTTACGTAGAAAGACAAGTTTACTCCCTAACAATTCACGTTGCTTCTTGTTAGTCCTCTTAGTCTTAGGGCTATAAATAAAGAAAAGATTAATAATATAATTAGGAATCCAAGGATGGCAAGTGCAGTTAGTATCCCCACAATTGATCTCTCAACTTTCTTCTTAGATAAAGAGGAGGAGAGGAAGATGAAGGGCAGAGAAATAATCAAACAAGCCTGCTTCGAGTACGGCTTATTTCAAATGGTAAATCATGGCTTACCCATAAATGTGATAAACCAAGCTATGGAGCAGTGCAAAGAATTTTTTCATCTCTCAGACGAGGATAAGCTTAAATTTTACACTAATCAATCACATTTTATTCCTTATGGTTACAACAAACACAAAGCTGATAAGAATGAATATATGTATGTCACCCCCTGGAACCACTGCTAATGTTTTTCCTACTAATCCACCAAATATCCAGTAAGTTAACTTTATTATTCATAAATATACTAATCTATCGATCCATCGATCGATTCTCACAAAAAGAGTTGAATATCGCTTTACAGGCTATCAATGGAAAATTTGTTTAATAAATTCTCTGAGACATGCCAGATCTTGGAGGGCATTCTAAATGATTGCCTTCGCCTTCCTCCTAATTTTCTCAAAGATTACAACGATGACAGATGTATGGATATTTTATTGAGCTATCGTTACTTTCCAGCTACTGAAAGTGAAGATAACGTTAACGGTGCTGCCCCCCATCAGGACCCCACTGTTTTTACTGTCATATATCAGGATAATGCTGGAGGTCTTGAAACTTTGGTTAATGAGGAATGGATACCTGTAGTTTCACTTGAGGGTGCATTGGTCTTCCACATATCTGACGTTCTTCAGGTAAATTAATTATAACAAACTAATAGGTTAAGTGGTTGAATTATTAATGTATGTATGTGAATGCGCATGCAGGTGCTAACAAATGACAAATTTGTGAGCCCTTTCCACCAAGTGGTGAGGCCTAAAGGCAAAAGCCGCTATGTTTTTGTGTTTTTCTACAATGTGAGTGGAGAAAAATGGGTGCAACCATTGCCACAATTTACTAAAGACATTGGGGAACTTCCAAAATACAGGAGATTCCAATTTAAAGACTACTTTGATGTGAGAGTAAAAGAAAAGTTGAATCCTCCAACCAGGAACCAAGACAAGACAACATTACTCACCTTTGCCTCTTCAACAAATTAAACCTTCTTTTAATTTGTTTGATTATGTATTTGTATTTGCAAGCTACTATATATGGTTGTGTCAATAATCATGAAACCAAAAGGGTCACCCCCTCTATGGGTTCTGAGCTGAGTCGTTGAAATTAATATGAGTGAATAAGTAAGTACCTATGTCGTGGTCAACTTGCTTGTCAATAATGAGGAAAATTGTATTTTTTTAGTATTGCACATCGTGAAAGAAAAATCGGACTATTGCATCTGAAATAATATATGTTCACTGTAGGATATTGCAGCACGATTTTGGGCCCTTGCTACTTTTTGCCTTTCATTCTTAAATTTATTTCATTCATAGATATGTCATTTTTTAAACGTACAAAAATGATCATCTAGATGACAGGTGGTCTAGCCACATTAGTACTATTTTCTTATTGTTTGGGGTAATTTATTGATAGGATACATAAAAACTACTCAATTCTCATAATAATTAGTTATCAAAATTACCAAAAGAAGAACACCCACCTGATGAAAAGATTGTGTAACTTCTTCACAAAGCTAGAAAGCACAAAGTCTCTTCTTGCCGCTTGTAATAGGTAATAACTCTACCTTCAAAAACATAAAATTTAGATGGTGGTGTTAATTCCTATGGGGGATTAATTCAACCATCAAATTTTAGGCAATTAAGTGAATAGAGAAGCTAATTCGAGAATCTACCTGGAAATTTAATTTGAGAAAAATCTACCTAACTCAAGTGGGGTAAAGTTCCGAAATCTCAGCTGCAAGTGCACATAACATGTTAATCTATCTACTTTGAATCAATTAACAAACAAAGCATTCAAGACTTAACGCAATGTAGATATTGTTGGGAAAATATTCTTATATATATCTCAAAAAGAATTATATTATATTTCGAAGATAATATTATTTTATAAATATTTCCTCTCCATAAATTGTTGCGGAAGCCAAATATATAGAGAGTGATCGAATCACAACTGCTATATCTAAATGTAGCTAATAAATAGTAAATGAGACAACAACAAAAAGAACACCAAGAATTAACGAGGTTCGGCAAACTTTTGTTTTCTTTTGCCTAGTTCTCAGACACAACCAACCAATATTTATTTCACTCCAAAAGAGTACAAGTGAAATACTACAAGAGAGAAAGAAGAACAAATGCCTTAGGAGATGAGAAGGCAAGTGAGAGGTGTGTTACAAATGAATTAGGAGCTACCTATTTATAGGAGTGAATTCTTCCTATTGATGTCATCCATGACATCACAATATGTCAAAATGTCAAGATTTACCTTGTGAAACCATTTTGTTGTTTACCTAAATTTCACCTACAAAAGGTGATATCTTTGACTTTCCTACCAATGAAGAATTATCCTCCTAACTACCATATCTTCTCATTAATCCATTTTTGAATCTTGTCAAATTTAACAAATCTCCACCTTGGCAAGATTCTCCATTTTCAACTTTTTCTCTACAACAATTTTTGATTGTGTCTTCAACCTCAATCTTCAATGTTCAACAATGTTGATCAAGTTCAAACAATGTTGAAACTTGACCGCAGTCACCACTTTTGTCAACATATCGGCAGGATTATCCGTAGTATGAATTTTCTGTATTATGACTCCACCATCTTCTATGATTTCTCGTATGAAATGATATCGGACGTCAATGTGCTTCGTCCTTGCATGATAAACTTGGTTCTTTGCTAATTGAATAGCACTCTGACTATCACAAAATATTGTGATTACTTCTTGTCCAATACCAAGTTCTCTAAGCAATCCTTGAAGCCAAATTGCTTCCTTCGCAGTCTCTGTAATTGCCATGTACTCTGCCTCAGTGGTAGACAAAGCAACTGTTGACTGCAAAGTAGACTTCCAACTAACTGGTGCATTTGCAATAGTGAAAACATAACCAGTAGTTGATCTTCGTTTGTCCAAATCACCTGCATAATCTGAGTCACAATATCCAACAAGATATTGACTATCTTTCTGCTCGAAAACCAAACCAACATCTACAGTATTATGAATATACCGTAGAATCCATTTTACAGCCTGCCAATGATCCTTTCCAGGATTGTGCATGTACCTGCTTACAACTCCAACAGCGTGTGAAATATCTGGCCTTGTGCAAACCATTGCATACATCAAGCTACCAATAGCATTCGCGTATGGTACTCTTGACATATATTCTCGTTCAGCTTCATTCTTAGGTGACATAGCATCACTAAGCTTAAAATGAGGAGCAAGCGGAGTGCTAACCGACTTCGTTTTTTCATTCATACCGAATCGGTTTAGTACTCTTTTCAAATATTCTTTCTGAGATAAATAGAGTTTCTTTGAATGTCTATCTCTTTTTATCTCCATGCCAAGAATCTTCTTTGCCTCACCTAAATCCTTCATCTCAAACTCCTTTCTTAGTTGAATCTTTAGCTTCTCAATTTCCTCTTGACTTTTAGAAGCTATCAACATATCATCAACATATAGGAGAAGATATATAAAGGAATTATCTTCAAGCTTGCGCAAATACACACAATGATCGTATTTGCTTCTTATGTACCTTTGCTGCAACATAAACTTGTCAAATCGTTTGTACCATTGTCTAGAAGATTGTTTCAACCCATACAACGATTTTTCAAGTTTGCACACCATATTTTCTTTTCCATCAACTTTGAATCCTTCTGGCTGAGTCATATAGATTTCCTCTTCCAAGTCTCCATGTAAAAAAGCAGTTTTTACATCCAACTGAACTAGTTCCAAATTCAACTGTGCTACCAAAGCCAACAAAACTCTAATGGAGGAGTGTTTCACAACTGGAGAAAATACCTCATTATAATCAATTCCCTCCTTTTGAGAATATCCTTTGGCCACCAATCTTGCTTTGTAGCGAACATTTTCTTGGTTAGGAAATCCCTCTTTCTTTGCAAATACCCATTTGCACCCAATTGCTTTCTTGCCCTCTGGGAGATTGGCCAATCTCCATGTATGATTCTGATGAAGAGATTGCATTTCTTCATCCATGGCATTCCTCCACTTATCTTTTTGTGAACTTTGGACTGCGTCTTTATAAGTGGTAGGAATGTCATCGGCTGCAATTGAGTTAGCACAAGCCACCATATCTGTGAGTCGAGCAGGTTTTATTATTGTCCTTTTTGGCTTGCTCGTTGCTATTGATTCAAGTTGTGGTTGAGGTTCTTGAGATGGAACCTCCTCTTCGACTGGCTCTCTTTCAAGAGGAAAATCTTTTGTTGTTTCCTCGTTTGATCCCTGTGTTGGGAAAATTATCTTTCCCTCAAACTCCACCTGCTTTGAAGCACCATCAATTTGTTTGGCTTCTTCAAGTGTTACCTTATTTGTCAAGGCAGATTCATCAAAGGTAACATCTCTGCTGAAAATAACTTTTCTTGTCTCTGGACACCATAAACGGTATCCTTTGACTCCAGAAGTAATTCCCATAAATAAAGCTTTCTTTGCTCTTGGGTCCAATTTTGACTCTTTTACATGATAATATGCAATTGAGCCAAATATATATAAAGTACCATAATCTTCAGCAGGTTTTCCATACCATTTTTCAAATGGTGCTTCCCACCAATAGCAGCACATGGTAGACGATTAATGAGATGGCACGTATATGTTATTGCCTCAGCCCAAAATTCTTTGCCCAAGCCAGCATTGGACAACATACACCGAACTTTCTCCAGCAAAGTTCTGTTCATGCGTTCTGCCACTCCATTCTGTTGTGGTGTATTTCTGACGGTGAAATGTCTGACGATGCCATTTTCCTCACAAATTTTCTGAAAAAGATCATTTTTGTATTCGCCACCATTGTCTGTGCGAAGACACTTGATCTTTCTGCCACTTTGAGTTTCTATCATCGCCTTCCATTTGAGAAAAATTCCCAATACTTCATCTTTTGTTTTCATCGTATACACCCACAATCTTCGAGAAAAGTCATCAACAAAGGTTACAAAATAGTGTTTCCCACCTAATGAAGGTGTTTTGGAAGCACCCCAAACATCTGAATGAACATAATCCAAAATACCTTTAGTATTATGGATAGCTGTTCCAAATTTAACCCTTGTTTGTTTTCCCTTGATACAATGTTCACAAAACTCCAAGTTGCAAGTTTTAACTCCTTTTAGCAATCCTTGATCTGATAAAGTTTTCAAGGATTTCCCTCCAGCATGTCCCAAGCGCATATGCCACAGCTTGGTCATTTCTGCCTCCTTCTCGTCATTGGATGTTGTTGCCGCTGTCCCAATAACTGTACTACCTTGATAGTGGTACATGTTATTATTTCTTCGAATTGCCTTCATTACCACCAGTGCACCAGAGCATATTCTCATCACGCCATTATCTGCAATGACTTTGAACCCCTTTGATTCTAGGGCTCCAACAGACATGAGATTTTTCTTCAAATCTGGTACATATCGAACATCTGTTAATGTTCTACTTAATCCATCATGGTTCCTTAATCGGATTGAACCAACACCATATGCGGTAAGAGGATTATTGTTTGCAGTGTGAATAACTCCACATTCTCCTTCTTGTAAATTAATAAACCAGTCCCGATTGGGACACATATGATAACTACAAGCTGAGTCCATCAACCATACATCAGATGATTTGGATGGATCTGTTGTAACTAGTGAGTAATCGGAGTCATCACAATCAGCCACATTTGAATCCATGACAGCCTTCCCATTATTTGGTTTGGCTTTGCTATTCAACTTTGGGCAGTCTTTCTTCCAATGCCCTTTTTCTCGGCAAAAGGCACATTCATCTTTGCTGAGTCTCGATCTTGACTTGGATCTCCCTTTCTTCGTTCTCATATGATTTTGAGAACGACCTCTCACAACCAGTGCTTCTGCTTCTCCGCCTTTTTTGTTTTTCTCTCTTTCTTTGTTCATAACTGTATAAGGCAGAACAAACTTCTTTGAGAGATACTTCATCATTCCCATGCAGTAGAGTCGTTTCAAGATGCTCGAACTTATCGGGAAGTGAACTTAACAACATTAAGGCCATATCTCCATCCGTAAAAGTCACATCCATATTCCGCAAATCTGTCGCCAACTTATTAAAGCTGGTGATATGATCATTCATTGTGCTACCAGGAATATAAGTGAAGCGTAACAGTCTTCTTTTCATGTAAAGTTTATTTTGACTGTTTTTCTTCAAGAATTTCCCCTCCAATGAATTCCATAATTTATTTGCAGATGTTTCCTTCGTGTATGGATACTTTTGTTCTCTTGCAAGGTAAGATCGAATGGTACCGCAAGCAACACGGTTGATAATCTTCCAATCTTCTTCTCCTACACCGTCTGGTTTCTTTTCTTCAATGGCAATATCTAGTCCTTGTTGAAAAAGAACATCAAGGACCTCGCCTTGCCACATTCCGAAATGTCCTGACCCGTCAAAAATTTCAACTGCAAATTTCGCATTAGACACAATTCTTGTCATAAGCGAAAATGCCAATGATGACGTATTATTGACACTTGATGTGGACTCATCATTTTTCTTGTCTCCCATTTTACTACAAATACTATTTACTAGCTAACAATGCAAAGACCAAAGTAAATCTTTTTCTGATGTGGAAGTTCAGACTATGCTGCAACCACAGAGCATACTCAGATAATACCTTGGCTCTGATACCAATTGTTGCGGAAGCCAAATATATAGAGAGTGATCGAATCACAACTGCTATATCTAAATGTAGCTAATAAATAGTAAATGAGACAACAACAAAAAGAACACCAAGAATTAACGAGGTTCGGCAAACTTTTGTTTTCTTTTGCCTAGTTCTCAGACACAACCAACCAATATTTATTTCACTCCAAAAGAGTACAAGTGAAATACTACAAGAGAGAAAGAAGAACAAATGCCTTAGGAGATGAGAAGGCAAGTGAGAGGTGTGTTACAAATGAATTAGGAGCTACCTATTTATAGGAGTGAATTCTTCCTATTGATGTCATCCATGACAACACAATATGTCAAAATGTCAAGATTTACCTTGTGAAACCAATTTGTTGTTCACCTAAATTTCACCTACAAAAGGTGATATCTTTGACTTTCCTACCAATGAAGAATTATCCTCCTAACTACCATATCTTCTCATTAATCCATTTTTGAATCTTGTCAAATTTAACATAAATAACATTATATTATTGGCAATTATATTGATATTGTTAATAAAAAATATGGTTGTGTTACAATGTTTCCTTTTGATCAAAATTAATAGCCTTCAATTGTCTTCAATGTTGATGACATCCAATCTTATATTTGTAACTGTTGTTATTAAGACATTAGTCATTTTATTCTTGACTGTATATTTCTCATGAGTTCTTGCGGAGAGATAGAGTAAAAAAGATAGATTGATCTTCTTCTTTCTAATATTCTATTTTGCTAAGTTTAATAATAAAAGAATCTTTGTTAGTTTTTTGCTCCTAGTTTTATACTAGAAGAGTTTGTTTAATCCTGAGGGATACACCTATATCGGTTGAAATATCCTTAAGGACAGTGTCGTTTGACACGCCTCAAGCTTGAAGAATTCTCTACAAAGTTCATGGCGAAGTATAAGGTTTGGTGAACTCCATATCAAGTGTTCGTGATGAAGTTATTTTCCATAAGATTTACAACAATCTTAAGGATATTTCTTAAACTCTTTTTCTTGCGGAAAATCAATTACTACAATACTAAAGTTTTTTTTTATGTTAAAAAAAGAAAATAGAAAGAGATTAGCCTAACATTTAGATTGGAAACTAAGTTTTACAATGTTGAGATTTTGTGGGTTAAAAAAACTTAATGTTAGATTACTAGAGATGCCTTTCAAAGAGATAATTAGAAAAAACTAGAAAATATTTTGTTAGGTTTTAAGACTTGATAGTATCTTATTCATAAATTATATTTATCGATTTCTTTAATTTAATTGAATGACTTTGGTTAATGTTTTAATCACCAAATAATAATGTAGCATATTATATGAGAAAAAGGATATAAAGCATGTTGCTTGATCTATTAAGTGTGCATTGTCATTTTTGAAAAAGCATAAAAGTTGATGAAGATGTGTAATGATACTATGTGTATATATTTTTAATGATTATTATTTGTGTGTGGTGAAATAAATCAACATACTTTTTATGTGAAGAAGATTCGAAGAAATGATAATCCCTCTAAGTAAAAATAAATGTAACTAAGCGGATGATGTAAATTGTTGTGGTCATTTCTCAAGTGAATTCTGTGTCTAATATGTGAAAGGTTAGTGTTAGACTCTGACATAGTTTAACACATTTGTGTGAATTAAAATTATTGTGTCCTTCACCCCAATTGGGTAAGAAAGGGAAAAAATTAAATATGTTGGTGATTCTAGAACTACTCAAATTCTTGCAATGGAAAAGCTCTTCTTGTTAAACTCACATATGAAAATATAAACATTATTTGAGATGGTACATGATTTTAATATCTAGATTGATGCTTATGGATTTATGAGGGGAAAAAATAATGAATGAAGTTTTTATTTGAGTTTGTCAATGTGTTTACAAATGTTGATAGGACAATGAGTATTTTATACTTTATTGATTGAGATAATTCTTTAGACTTCTAATCTATTTAATTTAATTTTGTTATGTTTTGGTGTAAAGATTTGTATGTTACATACTAATTTGAAAACCTTATGGATGTATAAAAAGTTAATCCTCTATTATAAAATATTTGAAGTGTAGGGTTATCTTGTTAAGCTTGTGTTACATGATCCTAAATAAATAAAAAATAAGATCTAGTTTTTTGCTAATAAATGTTGCATATATATATATATATATATATATATATATATATATGGGGGGGGGGGGCTAATCAATTGTGATTTGAATGCAATGTTAGAGTTGGGAAAAATAAAATAAAATAAAGTATTGTTAAGTTT
The DNA here is from genome assembly GCA_016801875.1 of Solanum sitiens. Taxonomy (NCBI): domain Eukaryota; kingdom Viridiplantae; phylum Streptophyta; class Magnoliopsida; order Solanales; family Solanaceae; genus Solanum; species Solanum sitiens. The sequence continues at coordinate 183,322 of JABWTJ010000473.1, read as the reverse complement.
TTAAAAGTGAAAATACTTCCAATGTTCTTGTTACCGGAAATGATATTGATTCTTGATACATTATCTAGAAAAGAGTATTTGATATTACATGAGAGGTACAATAAGTACAACACTAAATAAATTGAATATTTTATTGTACAAGGTAAAAAGAAGTTGATACTTTTTTGTGAATGACATAATGTAAACACGATTTATTAGAATTAGTTGTTGGGGAGTTGATTGGTGATGAGACTAGGTGGTTAAGACAACTCTTAGTGTGTATTTCAATTGAAATAAAACCAATTTTTACGTAACTAAATTAGATACTTGTGTTTGAGACACAATGTGATAAAAATACTACAGTGAGATAAATTATTTACGTAAATAATAATTATATGTAGTCGGAGGTCAATCTGATCAATTCACAAACTAATGAAACATCAAGAGGAGTAAGACCTTTAGTCATTTGAGAAGATTAACAATGATGGTAACCCAACCTATGTGATTGGAGATCCCATGAATTAGGTTCATATGGGTAATAACAAGTCATTAGTTGATCAAGTAAGCACTATAAAGTGATGTTTCTCCTATGATGTGTGAATATAGTGCAACAATCTGCAAGGCAAAGTGAGGTTGAGTTAAGCTCTTAATCCAAGTCATATCCTTTATAGGTGGTGTATTTCTTAGCATAATACACTTGATGATTGGACCTATATGAAGGTGAAGTGGTGCCGCTTCTATGAAATTGTGACAGATTTCTAGAGCACTCATGAATACCAGGACATGCGCATGACCTCTTAGCGCAAGACCACGATAACGACAAAGATTGTGTGAGTATAATGTGATAGAATAAGATACCGGACTTACAAAAGAATTATTGGTTCATAGAAGTTCTAAACTTTATCAAATTATTCTGTAAGTATAATCTTGTTTTATATAGGTCTGGTTCATAGTCTACGGACACCAGATTCGATGCATTAGACTCATATGTGTAATTTCAGCAAAACTTTTTATTTCATTCTATTCTTAATAATCCTTTTGAGATATGTAGGGGATTGTTGGAAAATATTATTAGATATATCTCAAAAAGTTTTATTTTATATTCTATTTTACTTGGAAGATAATATTATTTTATAAATATTTCTTCTCCATAAATAACACTCTATTACTGGCAATTATATTGATATTGTTAGTCAAAAATATGGATGTTACAATGTTTTCTTTTGACCAAAATTAATAGCATTCAATTGTCAATGAATTGTCTTCAATGTATTCATGACATTCATTCTCATACTAGTGAGAAAAAATTTAATCAATCTTTTTATATTTGAAGGATTGTTTTTAGTTTTCAAATTCAAATAGATTGAATTTCAAGTTTTAGTTATTATTAAAGCGCAATTTAAAAAATGTTATAAACGGTGTAGTGTATTTTTTGTAATTGATTATATATATATATATATATATATATATATATATATATATAGGAAGTGTGTGACTTTTAAAAAGAAATAAAAAGAGTTAATTTCACGAATAATCTATTATGTATAAATATGAAAACAAATTATATATTCGACATATTTAGAGTTTTAGTTGAAGATTGATATCTCAATTTAGAAAAATTTAAAAGTGACGGATAAAAGAATGATGTAATATCTCACTTTTGTTAGGATTATCATTTGTCTTTGTAGTTATTTTTTTTATTTTTTATTTATTCTGATTTATAATATTCACAAAAAATATGTATATTTAAAATATCTTATTTACCTATCTCCTTTATTACAATCTATTAAATATTTTTCATCTCTCCTCATCATTGTTATTAATTATTTTTTCTACATTTTATTTTTATAGTTTTTTTTAAATAATAATCTTGTTTGTCTCTCCTCTTTATCATCGTAACTAATTATTCTTATTCAGAAAATACTTTCTTTTTCCTTAGTTTTTTTCTTTATTTAGATTTATAAAATTTGAAGGAAAAATAGATTTAAATATTATTATTACAAAAAATTATCTTTTTTTCTCCCGATCTGTAAGATATGTAAAAATAAAATTTCTCTTTGATCAAGAGTCATAAATATTATCCTTTGTTCTCTTTTTATTGACTTTTAAATATTTTTTAATTTATATTTTGTGTTTAAATACTTAAATAAGTTATTAAATAGTATTTAATTTAAATTTTTTAAAATATAGTTATAGTACTCACCTTATATTATGATTATAATAAATATATATAGCTTATTTACCGCTCTTTCTCATCATTACTACAATTTATAGTCTATTCATCTCTCCTCATCATTACTATATATAAATTTTTTTTTCTTAAATTACATTTCTTACCCTATTTTTTAAAAATGAAAATTCTTATTTATCCCTCCTCCTTATTATCATAATTTATAATTATTATTGAAGAAATTATTCTTCTTTAAATTTTTGTTATTGATCTATAAGATCAGTAAAAAATAATAATTCAAACACCTTAATTGTCGCATTCTGATAAAGTTTGTTATATGCATTTTGATAAAGTATATAGTACCTCAAATAATTAGTTTCTTCAAAAACTTAATATTCTTTGTGTAATTGGGGTCGTACATCTCTCAATATATATATATATATATATATATATATATATATATATATATATATATATATATATATATATATATATATATATCAAAATGTTTATTATCATAGTTAATTATTCTTATTCAAAAAAACATCTCTTTTTCCTTAATTGTTTTCTTTCTTTTAATTTATAAAATTTGAAGAAAAACATAGGTATTAAATATACCGTTATTATTCACCAAATTTCTCTTTTTAAAAATAAATAAATAAATTCTCTTGAACCAAACAAAAAGATATCTCTTGATTTTAAAATATTTTCCTTCTTTATATTTTATGTTAAAAGAAAACTCAAAAAAGTTGTCCTTTTTCTCCTTTTCTCGATTTTTAGATATTATTTTATAGATATTTTATGTTTAAAAACTTAAAAGAAGTAATAATATATTTTTAACATAATTATAATACTCACCTTATATTATGAGTATAATAAATATATTTACCTTATTTATTTCTCTTCTTACCTTTATTATAATTTATTGCTTTCATCTCTCCTCTTATCATCACTATAATTTAATATTTTTCTTAAATTATTCTTTTTACCTTCTATTTTAATAAATTTTTAAAAGAGAAAAACTTATTTACCTCTCCTCCTTATTATCATAATTTACTATTATTAATTTGAAATTTGATTTCTTCTTTATGATTTATTTTTCTTTTTATCTATAAAATCAGTAAAATAAAATTCAAATATCATATTTGTCTCTTCCCAATCCCCACATTACTACAATTTATCTCTTTTTCTTAAATTCCTTTCTCTAGTATATATTTTTAATAGATTCTTAAAAAAATTATTATTCATTTTTCTTCCTTATTATCTTAATTATTATTATGCATGAAATTTTAAGTTTCTTTTCAATTTTTTTCTTTTTATCTATGAAATCTGTCAAAAAAATATCTATTCTACCACGAGTCATAACTAATTTTCCCCTCTTATTCTTGACTTTTAAAATATTTTTTCTTTTCTTATTTATGTGTTATGTTAAAAAAATTCAAATTAAAAGAATTTATAAAAAAATATTATCGAATTTACTTTTTAATATAATTGTATCACATTTATAATATGATATTACATTTCTAATAATAATAATAATAATAATAATAATAATAATAATAATAATAATATATTATTTGAAAATTCAATATATATATATATATATATATATGAAGAAAGAGAGAGAAGTAGTTAAAGAAAAATAAATAAAAAGTTGTTATGAAACTATAGAATAAGAAGAAGAAAATAGAGAGAATAAAAGACTTATTATTTCTCTTGAGGGATGATTTTACAATAAAGAGGAGTCCTCTATTTATAGGAAAAATCTAACTTGGTCCCCAAGTAGGACTCTTAACCATATCCTAAAAGGACTCCACATGATAGACATTCACTATAATACAAATATTTTATGACACTCCCCTTGAATGTCTAATTCATAGATGATGTGTCTCGTCAAAAAACTACTAAAAAAAACTTTAAGAAAAGAAAAACTCTAGTAAAGAAAAACAGTACACATATCTATTCATACGCATCTATGCTGCCTCATTAAAAACCTTACAAGGAAAATTCAGTGGGACAAAATCTCGTAAGGGAAAAAGAGTACAACGTGTATTAAATCTCCCTAATAAGAACATCAATCCAGATACTTGAATCTTCGCATTCCAAGCTTGTGCACCATCTTCTTGAAAGTTGCAGTTGGTAGAGACTTGGTGAATAGATCAGCCACATTGTCACTTGAACGAATCTGTTGCACATTTGTATCACCATTCTTTTGAAGTTCGTGTGTATAGAAAAGCTTTGGTGAAATGTGCTTTGTTCTATCTCCTTTTATGAATCCTCTTTTAAGTTGTTCTATGCATGCTGCATTATCTTCATATAAAGTGGTGGGTACTTTATCACACTCTAAACCACATTTCTTTCGAATGAGATGTATCATAGACCTTAACCACACACATTCTCTACTTGCTTCATGAATAGCTATTATTTCAGCATGATTAGATAAAGTGGCTACGATGGACTGCTTTGTAGATCTCCAAGATATGGCAGTCCCCCCACATATAAACACATAGCCTGTTTGGGATCGAACTTTGTGTGGATCAGATAAATATCCTGCATCAGCATAACCAACAAGATTGGGGCTACAATTATTAGAATAAAATAAGCTCATATCAGTTGTCCCTTTAAGATATCGTAAAATGTGTTTGATCCCATTCCAATGTCTCCTAGTAGGAGCATAACTATACTTTGCTAACAAATTAACAGCAAAAGCTATATGAGGTCTTGTAGTATTAGCAAGATACATTAGTGCACCAATTGCACTAAGATATGGTACTTCAGAACCAAGAATTTCCTCATCCTTTTCTTGAGGTCAGAATGGATCCTTATTCACATCAAGTGAACGAACAACCATCGGAATACTTAATGGATGCGCTTCATCCATACAAAATATTTTCAACACTTTTTCTATGTAGGCAGATTGATGAACAAAAATATCATTTGTCAAATGCTCAATTTGCAAACCAAGACATAATTTTGTCCTTCCCAGATCTTTCATCTCAAATTCGTTCTTTAGATAATCAATTCCCTTTTAAAGCTCTATTGGAGTTCCAATAAGATTTATGTCATCAACATAAACAGCAAGTACAATAAATTCCGATATTATTTTCTTTATAAAGACACATGGACAAATTGTATCATTTGTATAACCTTCCTTAATTAAATACTCACTAAGACGGTTATACCACATGCGTCCAGATTGCTTCAAACCATATAATAATCTTTGCAATTTAATTGAATACATTTCTCGAGATTTTGAATTACATGATTTAGGCATCGCAAATCCTTAAGGTATTTTCATGTATATCTCATTATCAAGTGATCCATAAAGGTAGGTTGTAACCACATCCATCAAATGCATTTCAAGTTATTCATGGACTGTGAAACTAATGAGATAACGCAATGTTATTGCATCCATAACGGGTGAGTACGTCTCTTCATAATCGACACCAGGCCTTTGAGAAAATCCTTGTGCCACAAGGCGTGATTTATACCTTTGTATTTAATTTTTCTCATTTCTTTTTTGCACAAAATCCATTTGCAACCACCAGGTTTAATACCATCAGGTGTTTGAACTATAGGTCCAAAAACTTCACGCTTGGCAAGTGAATTCAACTCTGATTGAATTGCTTCTTGTCATTTTGGCCAATCATTTCTTTGTCGACATTCTATAACAGATTGAGGTTCAAGATCTTCATTATCTTGCATGATATTTGTTGCAACATTATATGCAAAGACATAATCAACCACTATTTCTGATCGATTCAGATTAGTTTCAATATCTCTTAAATTTATGGATAGTTCATTATTTCCTTGAGTTTCAAGTTCATTGATTCTTTCATGAATATCAGAATTATTCAAATTTTAAACTTCCATATGAGATTCTTTCATAATGTCATCTTGACATTTAATCTTTCTTTTTCTAGGATTTGATCCTTAGAACCCAATGGTCTTCCACGCTTTAGGCGTTCTTTTGACTCATTAACTATGACACTCGTGGATGATCCTATAGGGACATCAATTCGAATTGGGACATTATCTGCAGGAATATGTGATTTAGTAATCCTTTTCAAATCTGTAAATGCGTCTGGTATTTGATTTACAATTTTCTGCAGATGAATAATCTTTTGTACTTCTTGTTCACAAGTAGAAGAATATGGATCAAGATGAGACAATGATAAATTTTTCCACAAAATTTCTCTTTTTATTTCACTATTCTCTCCCCCTAATTTTGGGAAAACTGTCTCATCAAACTAAAATCTGCAAATCAAGCAGTAAACATGTCTCCAGTCAATAGTTCAAGATAGCGAATAATGGAGGATGACTCAAACCCGATATATATTCCTAACCTTCTTTGAAGGCCCATCTTAGTGCGGTTTGGTGGTACCACAGGCACATGTACAGCACATCCAAAAATTCTTAGATGGGATATATTAGGTTCTTGACCCATAACCAATTGCAATGGAGAAATCTTATGATAATTTGTATGTCTGAGACACATAAGTGTTGCAGCATGCAAAATTGCATTTCCCCATACAGAGGTGGGCAACCTAGTTTTCATAAGCAATGGTCTTGCTATTAATTGCAGACGTTATTAATGACTCAGCGAGACCACTCTGAGTATGAACATGAGCAACAGAGTGTTCAACTCTTATCTCAATTGCTAAACAATACTTATTAAATGATTGGGATGAAAACTCAACAGCATTATTAAGACGAATGGACTTAATCTGATTATCTGGAAAGTGTGCCCTTAACCTAATTATTTGTGCCAATAATTTTGCAGATGCCAAGTGACGAGATGACAATAGGCACACATAAGACCATCTAGAAGAAGCATCTATTAGAACCAAAAAGTATCTAAATGACCCACTAGGTGGGTGAATAGGTCCACAAATATCCCCATGTATACATTCCAAGAACGCAGGGGACTCAATCTCAACTTTCGTCGGTGATGGTCTCACAATTAACTTGCCTTGATAACAAGCAGTACAAGAAAATTCACCATTTAGAAGAACTTTTAGGTCCTTTAATGAATGTCCATTCGAAATTTCTTCGTCTCATCATTATTGATCCAGGATGTCCCAGACGATCATGCCAAAGTACAAATGTATTGGAATCAGTAAACTTCTTATTTACTATAAAATGTGTCTCAATTGCACTAACTTTTGTCCAATACAAGCCAGAAGATAATGCAGGGAACTTTTCTATAACACATGTCTGCCCAGAGACATTCTTGGTAATACCAAGATATTCAAGATTTATTTCAGCCATTGATTGGATATGATAATTATTTTCACGGATATCTTTAAAACTCAACAAGTTTCTCTTAGATTTTGGAGAAAACATAGCATTATTAATGATGAGTTTAGTTTCCTTAGGCAAAATTACAATGGCTCTTCCAAAGCCCTCAATCATATTAGTACTACCAAAAATTGTAGTAACATTTATTTTGTCCATACTTAAATGAAAAAAAAAATTCTTATTTTTGAATATCATATGTATTGTACCAGAATCAATCAAGCAAATGTCTTCATATTTCGATAATATGTTTTTGGAATTATTCATATCTTCACATGAATGACATACACAAAATAAATATATATTAAATATTAGTGTTGTCAAAAGGGTACAATATATTCAATGTAATAAACAATAATTAAATATTAGAAGTTGAGCCTTAATTTATTGTTTTCTCTAAGTCAATAACGAGTTGTTAGGGGGAAAAATCATTATTTAATCCTAATTAATAACATATTGCATGTTTTTAACATTAGATCAAGTTAAAGACCTAATATAATACAAACACATGATAAATCCTAGTTAATAACAGACTGCATGTTTTTAACATTAGAGCAACTTAAAGACCTAATATAATACAAACACGTGATAAAATGTAGTATTTGACTAACACTATCATATTAGAATCATATAAATAAATCAATGAAAAATATATATTATCTAATTAAGAAGGAACAAACTAATGAACTACATGAATATGACTAAACTAATTTTGAAATACTAATGCTCATGTAAATCACTATCATTACATGAAATTTATTAATAACTTCTATCAAATAAATAAATAAATAAAAATAATAATTAAAAAAAATTAATCTTCCATGTTCACAGAACCATCACTAATTAAGTGATCTATCTTTCTTTCAGGATGTGAGAAGAAATCTGCTACATCAAAGTGCGTGATGTCAACTTGATTTTCAGAGATAAAATTTGCCTCAAATTTTTGTCTTTATTCTTTAGCGATTCTTGATAAAGCTCAACCACGTGTTTTGGAGTACGACAATCACGTGCATAATGACCTCTTCCACCACATCAAAAATAACATTCCCTAGTTGCTTCACGTTTCTCATCCTTTCTTTTTTCCTTTTGATTGTGATTTTTATTTGATGAATGATTAACACCAGGAAAATAATTACGTTCTTGACCATAATCACGACCACGTCCAAGTCCACGACCACGATTAGGGCCTCAACCTTTTCCACGCCTAGCATGGTGGGCGTACGCCTCATTTACTTCAGGAAGTGGTTCAGATCTAGTAGGCCGATTCTCATGATTTTTCAATAATAAATCATTATTTTGCTCAGCCACAAGAAGATGAGAAATGAGTTCAGAATACTTTTTGAAACATTTCTCTCGATATTGTTGCTGCAAGAGCACATTCGAGGCATGGAAAGTGGAGAACGTCTTTTCCATCATATCAATCTCACTAACCGTTTCTCCACATAATTTCAACTGAGAAGTTATTCTGAACATGACAGAATTATACTCATGTATAGACTTAAAGTCTTGTAGTCTTAGATGCATCAAATCATATCGTGCTTTTGGATGTATGACCACCTTCAAGTGGTCAAATTTTTCTTTTAGGTTTTTCCACAAAACAAGTGGATCCTTAACTGTCAGATATTCGATTTACAGAATCTCGTCAAGATGATGATGCAAGAATATCATTGTTCGTGCACAGTTTTGATTTGATGCCTTATTTTCTTCTTTTATGGTGTCTCCAAGACTCATTGCATCAAGGTAGATTTCAGCATCCAACACCCATGAGAGGTAGTTCCTGCCCGAACTTTGAAGGACAGTGAACTCTAGTTTTGTAAGATTGACCATTAAAAATAAAAACAAAAGAATAAATAATACTTTTATTAATTCTTCAAATCTAACCTTCACTTTTGAGAAAGTAGAGTCTCGTGCTGATAACGTGTTATGAAACTATAGAATAAGAAGAAGAAAATAGAGATAATAAAAGATTTATTATTTCTCTTGAGGGATGATTTTACAATGAAGAGGAGCCCTCTATTTATAGGGGAAATCTAACTTGGTCTCCAAGTAGGACTCTTAACCATATCCTAAAAGGACTCCACATGATAGACATTCACTATAATACAAATACTTTATAACAAAAGTAACGTTTTCACATATTTTTCCTTTCCTGTGTTTATTTTTTATTGTAGTTACGTAAAAAAAACTTTCCATTTTTCTTTTACCTTCGTTTTACTTTTTACTCAATTCAGTACTATATATCTTCTTCCTATTGTCTTGCTACTTCCTGCCTCCTTTTTTTTTAAAATTATATCACACTAATTTATTCTTTATTATTAGAAAAGATTCATTGCTATCTCCTTCCTTATATCTTGCTATTTCCTGCCTCATCTCCTTATTTTTTTTTAATTATATCACACTAAATTTATTCTTTATTATTAGAAAAGAGAATCAAAAAAATATTTATCTTATAACTTTTCATTTTTGAAAACGAAAAAGAATGAATTAGAGAACTAATACTTCATGGTGGCATTATTTTTATGGTTCACGAATTGAATGTTAGAGGACGTTTTGATGTCTTTCGATCTTTGGTATATTGAATTCCTAAATAGGATTTGATTGTACAATTTTGATAGATCTGTTGATATAATTCCTGTTGGCATAAAATGATTAAATATATTCTATTGAATTCATTTATATAAACAAATCAAAATTTTGATTTACCTGAAGCAGTAAATTTTCTTGTGGAATGATTCTTCAATTTTGTCAATTTTCCTCCATATCGTTTGCTCTCCTATCTGATTCATTTGTGCAAATAAATAATTTATTCGAGATAGTAAAACTTTTCAAAAATATAATTTACCTGAACTAGTATATCTTCTACTGCAATGATTCTTCCATTTTGTCAACTTACTTTTAGATTATGTGCTCTCATGCATAATTTCATTTGTATAAACAAATCAAAAAGCTTGATTTACATGAGGTAGTAATTATTATTTTTTGGGCAATGATTCTTGAATTTTGTTGCTTACTTTCAGATATGTGTTCTCCTATTTTATACTTTTAAATTGATTGATTGTAATAAATTCTTGAAAATTGTTACAACTCTTCACTCTCCATTACAACAATAAAAATAGCAGTTATGTTAACACTTTTCATTATCCTCTTTAGTTGTAGGTTAATAGATGCATTAGATGTATTTAGTAGATTATTATATTAAAAATAAATAAAATAATAATTCAAAAAATTGAGGGAAAAAAAAGAATAGAATTAATGGTCATATAGGCATGCCACATCAGCTTTTCTATATTCAGATTTATATATATATATATATATATATATATATATAGAGAGAGAGAGAGAGAGAGAGAGAGAGAGAGAGATTTGTAACTGTTGTTATTAAGACATTAGCAGTTTTATTATTCTTGGCTATGTATTTCTCATGAGTTCTTGTGGAGATAGAGGAAAAAAGATAGAGTGATTCTTCTTTCTTCTAATATTCTATTTTGTTGGGTTTAATGATTAAAGAATCTTTGTTAGTTTCTTTTATACTACAAGAGTTTATTGATTGATTTAATTGGTTGATTGTAATAAATTCTTGAAAATCGTTACAACTCTTCACTCTCCATTACAACAATAAAAATATCATTTATGTTAAAACTTTTCATTATCCTCTTTAATTGTAGGTTAATAGATGCATTAGATGTATTTAGTAGATTATTATATTAGGAAATGAATAAAATAATTCAAAAAATTGAGAGAAAAAAAGAATAGAAATAGTGGTCATATAGGCATGCCACATCAGCTTTTCTATATTCAGATTTATATATATATATATATATATATATATATATATATTTGTAACTGTTGTTATTAAGACATTAGCAGTTTTATTATTCTTGGCTATGTATTTCTCATGAGTTCTTGTGGAGAGATAGAGGAAAAAAGATAGAGTGATTCTTCTTCCTTCTAATATTCTATTTTGTTGGGTTTAATAATTAAAGAATCTTTGTTAGTTTCTTTTATACTACAAGAGTTTATTGAATCCTGGGGAATACACTTATTTCGGGTGAAATATCCTTAAGGACAATGTCGTTTGACATGCCTCGAGCTTGAAGAATTCTCTACAAAGTTCATGGCGACGCATAAGTTTTGGTGAACCCCATATCAAATATTTGTGATGAAGGTATTTTCCGTAAGATTTACAACAGATAATGGGTGTTCATAGAAACTTGATATTGATGGAAAAACATTTAAGAGGATGCGAAGACATATTGGAGTAGGAGACCATCACTTCCCGATGAAATGGTGGAGAAAACGATCTATCTACGGTTGTCTGACGGAGAAGATCATCACTCCCAAGTGAAATTGAAGACAAATGAGCAGTCTAATGGTTGTCGATGGAGAAGACTCAATGTATAGAAAGGTTGTTCCCTCATTTAATACAATGGATCAAACTGTTAGCTTAAAAATTTGAGGGCAACTCCCACAAATGCATGATAAATTCTTAATCCTTAATTACATAATTATTACATAGACTCAATTAAAATAAATTGTGTCACCATCATTTAACTTTGAAACCTTAATGTCACCCTTCAAAATCTCCACAAATATAAGGTTTATTAAAAAGAGTTTAAAGGTTAAATTGGTAAAAACATCCTTCTAAAAATACAAAGGACAATTTTACTAATTTACCTATTAAGAAAATATTTTAAAACATTACAAATTTGTTTATACCTTCAAAAAAAAATGAATGAATTGTTCCGATAAAATGTGAAAAAAATAATTAATTTTATTTTGATTTTGTAAATTGAAATAAGAAGGGCTATTTTACTAATTTAATCCTTAAGAAACACTTTTGAAATTTTACAAACTTGTTTATACTTTCTAAAAATGAATTAATTGTAAGGATAAAATGTGAAAAAATCGATTAATTTTATCTTGATTTTGTATATTTACAAATTATTTGAGACAATTATTTATAGTAAGATGGACAAATAATATGAGGCGGGTGGAGTAGGACAGAAGGAAGAACTATTTTGTACATTTAAATTGGCTCATTTTAAATATTTTAAAGCTAAAATAGGTTTTAAATATATACTTTTATAGTGTTTTGGATGAAATAAAAAACAATAATATTTTTAAGCAATTGTTTTTGAGTAAAGAGACAAAAATAAGTTGAAAGTCCTAACTTAAATTGTTCACCTTAGGATTTTTGACTTATAAGTCAAAAACTAGAAATCCATCCAAATAATTTAACTATAGGGAAATTACATAAATAAATAATTTAAGATATTATAATTTTTAAAATTTTCTACCATCTAATATAAATTACAAAAATCCTCTCATATACATCTTTATCCCCGTTCAAAGTCCTAACTTTAAATGTTCACCTTACGACTTTTAGCTTATAAGCCAAAAATTAGAAATCCATCCAAATAATTTATTTTTAGGAAAAATTACATAAATACACAACTTAAGATATCATAATCTCTAAAATTCTCTACCATTTAAAAAGGAATTGCAAAAGTCCTCTCTCAAATAAATCTCTATCCCCTCGCAGATACATCCTTATCCCCATCGTATATATTATATCCCTCTCGGATATATTCCTCCATTCAGTAATGTATCAGTCTAAGAAACATATCCGATAATAATTACAATTTTAATTTTTTTTGTAATTGAAGACTTTTTAGATAGAATGTGATTAGCCCCAAATGTATGAGATTTTTGTAAGTCATACATTTTATATTCTCATAAAAAGGGATATTCAATATTATATTTGAATTCATGTTTCATGCCACGGACAATTAAAGTTGCATTTGCGTTTGAAAATTACTAGTGCGAGTTTCATGTTGGATAAAATAAAAGACATATATATTTTCTGGAATGAGATTATTTAGTTCTGCAATAGTGTATGGGGTATAGTAATTCTTATTATAGTTCTACAATAGTAAATGGGGTACAATAATTCTTATTATATTGGGGTGGTGCATAGCAAGAGTATTTCCACTAGTTTATAGTATAATGGATCATGGATGGTTTTGAACATATGTTAAAGTAGAGAGGTAATGTGACCCTTTTCCAATTATGAATTTGTATCCATCTATTGAAGGCGAACATAAATGAAACCTCTGAAATTAGATATTTTCTTATAACCAACCATACAAGTAGAAGAAGAAAAATTATAGTCACCACTGTAATATTTCATCTTTTAGATCTTTACAGACACCAAACCCAATGATTAAACCATTGAAGATAATAGCCTATGATAAGATAGGTGTTTATCTGCTTTCATTCTTCATCCCCATCTTCGTCCTCCTCATCGTCTTCAGAGCCTTCACTCTCCTTACCCTGCATTAGACATTTAGCATTCAAGTCAATCAACCAATTTAACAAACTCACCAGAAAAAGATTGGTGAAGACTAAAATAACCACGGTATATAACACACATTTGACAATAGTTAAGTATTTTGTGCACATATCAAAAGGATATTATTCCTCTGCAAAAAAAAAAAGATCATTCTTAACCACTTTATAAACAGCATAAAAAAATACCATATGTTGATCAACATTCAACTAAATTCTATTATAGATGTTATGAATATTGTGACACTGTAGTTATAGAATAAGAACGTATTATCTCTATTTGAACACCAAGAAGCTTGTGAGAATAATCCAAGCAAAGCTTTCTCTCAATATTCTTTGCTTTCACATATGGTATCACAGTTCATTATTAGATTCCTTCGTAGTGTTGCATCAACCAACACTGCCACAAGGATTGGAACTCCATGGTGACCAAATCCTAGAAAGGCAATGAGCAGAGAACCCTCCACACGCCGCCACTTGGCAATCAAAGCTAAAAACCTAGTCGTGTGTGCAGTCCACCAACGACATTCCGAAATATTCTTTTACTGGTGGACTCGCTTCTTCACTTCAAGTTGTGACCCTTTTAAGGTCTCATGTGTTAGCACTTAATGAAAGGCTTAATCTTTATCATTTAGATCTAAGTCATAATGAGTGTTTGCTTTTTGAAGTTTAAACCTTAATTATTCCGATCTTAATCATCAAGTGCATTTGTTGTTAAAATTCTACAACCACTTAATATGTCTAAATAAATCTAATTGATTAAACTTTATGAGTTAATATCACTAAGATATCTATTCAAGGATGTCTACAAAGATTGCAGTCCATACACTTTCACTGCTCACTGCTCACTGCCCCTGCCCCTGCAGCTCACCATAATCAACTACCACACCATGCACAACCACCACGGTCATCTGCTACCACCATTTACCATTACGACCACTTATCACTACCATCAATCACCACAATAAGCCCCCACTATATATCACCATCTATCGTCATCATTCACCACCATTAGCTATCACGATTGTCCACAATGACTATTAGTTGCCACAACCTAGTACCACAATCAAAAACCATTGTTAATCACTACTACCAATCACCATCATTACTAGCTACTATTACCCAAGACAACCTCTAGTCAGCACCACCACAACTAGCGCTGACCATCACCACTACCAACAGGCATATTGACTGAAATTAGTTTTTATATTTATTAATTTTAAATAAAGATAAGTTTTACTCCATCCGTATAAAAAAGAATGACCTCATTTCCTTGTTAGTTTGTTTCAAAAAGAATGATCTCTTTCTTTTTTTGGTAATATTTTAACTTTAGCTTTCCCTATGGCATGTTTAAGACCACAAGATTAAAAGGCAACATTGTTCATTTGACATAACTTTAATTTAGGACCAAAAGATTCAAAAAAAAATTCTTTATTTACTTAAAATCCGTGTCAAGTCAAACCAGATCATTATTTGTGAAACGAAGGGAGTATAAGTTAAATGTTGAGAAAACAAAAAGTCTTAATTACTTAGTATTCATATTATAATACATCTTAATACTCAAATGTTGATTAAGATTCATACACCTAAATCTAAATGCACATTTTAATACTCAGATTCAAATGTGTTATTAATCTTAGGGCCAGTTGAAACCATGAAATGAAGTTGAAATTTTGTTTCAACATGCAATTTGGACTTTTTATATTGTATGTTTTCCATAAACACGAACACCTATAAGTTGTAAAACTATTAAAATTGACTCAATTCTTTATACAATCTAACAAAATAACCAAAAGTTTATAAATCACATAATACACTATCACAAAAGTATTCTAAAGAAAATACAACACTTATTGATCAAACCTTAATTCAATAAAAAATAAATTGAACATAAGTTGTAGCGTTCAAGTTGTTAGTAGCTAAGAAAATTATTTTTTCAATTAATGTTACTTTACTTAGTCTTGTCCACTCTATATGATGATGGAAATTTTTTATTAAACATTGATTTGAATGAAGTAGTAATAAGTTTGATAAAAAATAATGAATTTGGTGAATCTAAATGGCAAATTAAAAATTGATTTGAAATTAAGAAAAAATTATATTAGCGATAATAATCATTACATGAGATATAATGTTAGTTTTATGACCCACTCACGTTAACATTATTTTGGTTTAATATTTAATTACTAACTAAAATTTAATTCTAATTGGATAAGTAGAGAAGTGGAGAAGTGGGGAAGTGAGGAAGTGGAGAATTTACTTCAACTACCCATTAAGTCTTCCACTTTACCCATTACCTCTTCCAACTATCCATTATCTCCACTACTCACCATGATGGAAATGAGGGAATGATGTTAAAACACACTCTATTTAAAGGGTCCTTTCTCTGCCATAAAGATATAGTCTTATCCATCAAAGCTATACATAAAGTATAAGGCAAGAGAGAGAAACAACTTCTAAAGAACCAAAAGAAAAGGCTTCCGCTCAATCAAGTCAAGAATTATATGGCAGATTCGCGTATGTATTCTTGACTAAAATATTATAGTATTAAATATATGTGAAAATCATATAGTTCTACGATCCTGAATAATTGATAGAATTTCTAAATTTTAGATTATTTATGTTTTCACAATCATTAAAAATCCTTATATGTGGTATGAGGTTTAAGAACTAGTGATTTTTCATAAAATTAATATTTTCCTTATTTGAATACGATAATAGGTAGTATTAAGTGAAATAATTATTCTCTATCATGATGTATTTTATTTTGAAATTATGCATATGAGATTAGTTAATCACCAAAGTGGTCTAATCTTTGAAGAATTAATTCAAAATAATAATGACTAAATGTATATTCAATTATCCATTATTTTGATGCTTATAACTGATATAACTTATGGATATATTGAAGTTTTTGGTTGTAAGATATTTAGGGATAACCCAAAGGTTGATTATTTCATTTTATAACCATTGAACATTAATGAGATAATTAAGATGTGGCTTTAGTTTTATTTATTTATCCAAAGATAATAAATATTAATGATTGACACATTTAAAATTATTGAATAACGCTAAATTCACATCTAAGCATCATTATGTCAAAAGTTGTATTTTGATGTTTCGCCTAAAGGAGGACATCAATATACATTTAAGAATTTATAAACCATTTCTGAATTTGATAGTAAGTTAAAATTCATAACTCAAAGTATTAACAAATGAGTATATTATATTTGCAGCGTTTGCTCTTCATTCGCACTCTGCCTCTGTTACGACCTTTAACGGTCTTAACTTCTCAGATTGATGCGAACAAATCAAATTCCATCTCGGAGTTTTAGATCTTGATGTTGCACTTTACACTTAGAAGCCAACTGCTATTACTGAAACTAACAGTACTGAAGAAAGGTCTCATTATAAGCACTAGGATCGATCTAACAGATTAGGCATAATGTTTATGCGAATGAATATTGCGAGCAACATTAAGACTACTCTTCCCAAAACTGAAAATGCAAAAGATTTTCTCAAATTCATGGAAGAATCCTCTCAAACTGCTGATAAGTCTCTTGCTGGGACACTAATGGGTACTTTGACCACCATGAAGTTTGATGGTTCACGTACCATGCATGAGCATGTCATCGAAATGACAAACGTAGCAGCAAGACTTAAGTCTTTGGGAATGGAAGTGGAACAAAATTTCCTCGTACAATTCATTATCAACTCATTACCGTCTCATTACCATATGAGTATGGCCCTTTCCAAATGAACTACAACACCATGAAAGACAAATAGAACGTGCATGAATTGCACGGAATGGTTCAGGAGGAAGTAAGGCTCAAGAATCAAGGAACCCACTCCATTAACCTTGTAAGTCATCAAGGAGTTGGAAAGAAAGGAAAGAAACATGCTAAAGGAAAACAGAAACACCATAATGTTAATGAGTCCTCCTCTCAAGTACATAAGAAGGAACATAAGAATGGTAAGTATCGTTTCTGTGGAAAATCTGGACACTTTCAGAAAGATTGCATGAAATTTAAGGCATGGCTCGAGAAGAAAGGTAAGCCTAGTGCTTTTACATGTCTCGAATCAAATTTAACTGAAGTTCCTTATAATACTTGGTGGATTGACTCTGGTTGTACTGTTCATGTTTCTAATACGATGCAGAGATTCCTTACAACACAAACCATAAACCAGAATGAAAGATATGTGTATATGGGGAATAGAGTGAAGGCTCCAGTTAAAGCTGTAGGAACTTACCGTTTGATCCTTGATACTGGCGCCACTTAGATTTACTTTAAACTTGTTATGTACCTTTTCTTTCGAGAAATTTAGTTTCTTTGTCTAAGTTGGATAAGATTGGATACTCTTTTAATTTCGGTAATGGATGTTTTAGTTTGTTTAAACATAATTATCTCATTGGTACTGGTACTCTTTGTGATAACTTATACAAATTGAATCTTGATAGTTTATTTGCCGAAACACTCTTAACTCTGCATCATAATATTGAAACCAAACGAAGTTTGGTGAATGAACAATCTGCTTTCTTGTGGCACAAACGTTTAGGTCACATATCCAAAGAAAGATTGAAAAGATTAGTTAAGAGTGAAATTCTTCCAAATTTGGATTTTACAGACCTTAACATTTGTGTGGATTGTATTAAAGGAAAACAAACAAGACACACAAAGAAAGGAGCCACAAGAAGCACACACCTTCTTGAAATTATACATACTGATATATGCGGTCCTTTTGATATTACATCTTTCAGTAAAGAAAAATATTTTATCACATTTATTGATGATTTTTCACGTTATGGGTATAGATTTGTTGCATGAAAAATCTCAAGCGATAAATGCCTTAGAGGTCTTTATTACTTAGGTTGAAAGACAACTAAATAGAAAGGTGAAAATAATCAGGTCAGATAGAAGTGGTGAATATTATGGAAGATGTGATGAAAATGGACAACACTCAGGTCCATTTGCTAAATTCCTCGAAAAACATGGCATATGTGCTCAATACACAATGCCTGGAACACCACAACAAAATGGTGTAGCAGAGAGGCGTAATCGTACATTAATGGACATGGTTAGCAGTATGTTAAGTAATTCATCTATTCCTCTTTCATTGTGGATGTATGCTGTAAGGACTACCGTTTACTTACTTAATAGGGTTCCTAGTAAAGCAGTCCCAAAGACTCCTTTTGAACTATGGACTGGTAGGAAACCTAGTTTAACGCACCTGTATGTTTGGGGTTGCCCGGCAGAAGTTAGAGTTTATAACCCACAAGAAAAGAAACTGGATTCAAGAACAATCAGTGGTTTCTTCATTGGTTATCCAGAAAAATCAAAAGGGTATAGATTATAGTGTCCTAATCACAGTACAAGAATAGTTGAAACTAGAAATGTTAGGTTCATTGAGAATGGTGAAGTTAGTGGGAGTGAAGAACCACGTAAAGTGGAAATTAAAGAAGTTAGGGTGAGGGTTTCTCTACCTTTTACTTCTTTTAAAGATGTTGTTCCTAAAGTTGTCGCACAACCTAACAATCAACAAGAACAACAAATTGATGCTCTTGTTAATCTCAATAAAGCAATAATTAATGAATCTGCAGTAGATGTACCACAAGAAGTAGCATTAAGAAAATCTCAAAGACAAAAGAGACCTGCTATTTCTGATGACTATTTGGTATATTTACACGAGTCAGAAATTGACTTAGGAATTGATAATGATCCAGTTTCATTTTCACAAGCTATTGAAAGTAATAATTCTGATAGATGGATAAATGCTATGAAAGATGAGTTGAAATCTATGGAACAAAATGAAGTATGGGACCTTGTTGAATTACCAGAAGGTTGCAAAACAGTTGGGTGTAAATGGGTCTTTAAGACCAAACGTCACTCAACTGGCAACATCGAACGTCACAAGGCCAGACTTGTTGCAAAAGGTTTCACTCAAAAGTTGGCATCGACTATAAAGAAACATCTTCACCTGTCTCTAGAAAAGATTCACTCAGAATTATAATGGCTTTAGTAGCTCATTATGACTTAGAGCTAAATCAAATGGATGTGAAAACAGCCTTTCTAAATGGAAATTTGGAGGAAGAAGTTTATATGAATCAACCTGAAGGGTTCTCTTGTAAAGGAAAGGAACACATGGTGTGTAAACTTAAGAAGTTATTATACGGACTTAAACAAGCTTCTCGACAATGGTATCTTAAGTTTAATGAAACTATTGTCACTTTTGGATTTAAGGAAAACACTGTTGATCGGTGTATACATCTGAAGGTTAGTGGGAGTAAGTTTATTATGTTAGTCCTGTATGTTGATGACATCTTGCTTGCTACTAATGATCTTGGTTTGTTGCATGATACCAAGAGATATTTATCTAACAATTTTGAAATGAAAGATATTGGAGAGGCATCCTATGTGATTGGAATAGAAATATTTCGAAATAGATCACAAGGATTATTAGGTTTGTTTCAGAAAGCCTATATTAATAAAGGTTAGAGAGATTTAGAATGGAAAAATGCTCATCAAGTCCCGTTCCAATTCAGAAAGGAGATAAATTTAGTCTCAATCAATGTCCAAAGAATGAATTGGAACGTAAGCAAATGAATGATATTCCTTATGCATCAATAGTTGGGAGTCTAAGGTATGCCCAAACATGTACTAGACCAGATATCAGTTTCGCTGTTGGAATGTTGGGCCGTTATCAAAGTAATCCAGGAATAGGAATGGATCACTGGAAAGCTGCGAAGAAAGTGTTGCGATACTTGCAAGGAACTAAAGATCATATGCTCACTTATAGAAGATCTGATCATCTTGATGTGATTGGATATTCAGATTCAGATTATGCTGGTTGTGTGGATACACGAAAATCCACATTTGGGTATTTATTCCTATTAGCTGGAGGAGCAATATCATGGAAGAGTGCGAAACAGTCTGTTATAGCTGCATCCACTATGGAAGTTGAGTTTGTGGCATGCTTTGAGGCCACAGTTCGGGCTAATTGGCTGCGGAACTTTATTTCAAGACTTGGACTAGTCGACAGTATTTCCAAGCCGTTGAAAATTTACTGTGATAATCTTGCAGCAGTCTTCTTCTCTAAAAATGATAAGTATTCTAAGGGTGTCAAACATATGGAATTGAAATACTTTTCAGCTAAGGAAGAAGTCCAGAAACATAAAGTGACAATTAAACATATTAGCACCAAACTTGTGATTGCTGATCCTTTGACGAAAGGATTACCGCCCAACAAAACATTTGTTGAACATGTTGAAAGAATGAGTCTTATTAATAGCAACGAATGACTTTATGTAAAGATTATATTATGTTTATGCAATTGACACTTTGAGCTCAACTATATATATGTTTCTATTATTATTTGTTTTCTCTTGTATACATTATGTTTGAGAATGATGATGACAAGTTTTGTTTTTAGATAAAGATATTCTAAGCATTATGGTGGACCCATTAAGTATTTGAAATGTTGTGTTAGGCAATAGACTAATATTGTAGTGCATGGAAGGGACTATGCCAAATAAAGTGGTGTACAACCGTCATGACTCATATTAGTTGATTTACTTAATAACAACAAATAATATTGAATTTAGTATATGTGCACATTGTAATTGAAATGTTTATTAAATCATTAAGTAAATGATATTACGTGTGTCAAGTGGGAAAATGTTAGTTTCACTCACATTAATATTATTTTGGTTTAATATTTAATTACTAACTAAATTTTAATTCTAATTGGATAAGTAAAGAAGTGGAGAAGTGGAGAAGTTACTTCAACTACCCATTAAGTCTTCCACTTTACCCATTACCTCTTCCAACTATCCATTATCTCCACTACTCACCATGATGGAAAGGTGGAAATGATGTTAAAACACACTCTATTTAAAGGGTCCTCTCTCTGCCATAAAGATATAGTCTTATCCATCAAAGTTATACATAAAGCATAAGGCAAGAGAGAGAAACAACTTCTAAAGAACCAAAAGAAAAGACTTCCGCTCAATCAAGTCAAGAATTATATGGCAGATTCGGGTATGTATTCTTGACTGAAATATTATAGTATTAAATATATGTGAAAATCATATAGTTCTACGATCTTGAATAATTGATAGGATTCTAAATTTTAGATTATTTATGTTTTCACAATCATTAAAAATCCTTATAATAAACAGTTTTAAAAGTAATGATATATATTATAAATTTTATTTAGATACGAAACAAATGGCAATATCTATATCTATATATCTATATAAAAAAGAACCCTAGACCCGTTTAGGTGGCGCCACAACAAACCAGGATTTCCTTTTAATTTATTTATTTATGAAAAATTGCGATTTTTATGAAAAGTTGCGACTTTTATGAAGTGTTGCAACTTTTATGAAGAGTTGCGACTTATATTGAAAGTTGCGACTTTTATGAAGAGATGCAACTTTTATGAAGAGTTGCGACTTTTGTGAAAAGTTGACTTTTATGAAGGGTTGTGACTTTTTCAAAGCGTTGTGACTTTTCCGATAAGGCACAATAAGAATTTATTTACATTGCCTTTTATTGTCTATAAATAAAGAGATTTCCTCTCATTTTAAAACAACGAAAATTCTAAACTTCTTCTTATGCACAATTAAATATTCATGTACTTTGCTCCTGTAAAGTAAGTGTCACAGACACCATTGTTTTTGTATCAATACACTGGTAAATAGAATCATTCTATCTTGAAAGGATCTATTTCTTTAAACTCATGTATTAGAGGAGAATAATTTTCCTAAGGGGACAATGTGCATTCAGTGGGCTCGATTTTTTCCTATCTATTTCATTCTATTGTTACAGATCCTGGTATGTTTTTTACGATCATTAATTTATGCTTATGTTATTAATTGTTGTTTTGAGTACATGTTTTGAACTTTGTTGTTCATGTTTATTCTTTTGATCATTATGTTCAAGTAAAGATATGTTAATCAAAAGTTTGATGTAATTATTAGACTATTGGTGTCATGTAGATTAGAATTCATAAACTTGTAAAATAAATGATTTTGATCTTTATAGAGTTTTCAGTGGCTAAAAGATCCATGGGATGTCCAAGAAGGGACTTTTGAGTATTCAGAAGTTATGGTGGTTCCACACTGCCTTGGAGTCTTAGTTATTCAACTTTCTATCTTATAGGACATTCAATTGATTAGTGACATGCAAAAAATAAAGGAATATGGGATGGTAAGTATTTTACGCAACCTTAATCAAAAGTTTGGGGTTCAAATGTTGGATTGGAGTCAATGAACTACCCCTCAAAGTAGGATGAATCCATATTAATCAAATATTAAAGAAATAATTAACTCATTATAAACATTAGATTAAAAGTCGCAAAAAAAATTTTAACCATATTGATCGAAACATAAACAACAAAATATGTCTTTTGGCTATCAATGAAGTGTCATTGACTGCGAATGATTTTGAATAAGGGACTTGCCAAAACATCATTTAATCCAAATTATTTGAGCGACATACGTTATTCCATTGAACTCCAAGAGATGTGTTTTTAAATTGGAAAACTTTCACATATAGCCACTTACAAATAATAAATTACTCTCCATAGCTATAGTTTGATAATTACAATTTGTAGCTACATGTTATTTGGAGGAGAAAGGTGAGCGAGACTGGGAGAGAGAGGAGAGAGGGGGGAAAGAGTGGAAGAAAGGTGAATTGCATATGTATATTGGTTAGATAATTGTATATTATACATATGTAATTGTATATATGGCAAGAGAGATTGGGAGAGTGAGGAGAGAGGCGAGCGAGACTGGGAGAGAGAGGAGGGAGGCAAGCGAGATCAAGAGAGAGAGGAGAGAGGAGAGAGGAGAGAGAGAGAGTGCAGAGAGTGAGAGAGAGGTGAATTGTATATGTATATAATTGTATATAACTGTATATTATACATATACATTTGTATAAATGGCAAGCGAGATTGGGAGAGGAAGGAGAGAGGTGAGCGAGATTGAGAGAGAGAGGAGAGAGGAGAGTGAGATTGAGCGAGCGGGAGAGAGGCGAGCGAGAGAGCGCAGAGAGAGGGCAGAGAATGGGAGAGAGGTGAATTGTATATGTATATAGGCTAAAAATTGCATATTATACATATTTATTTGTATATCCTGGCAAATTATACATATACAAACATGACTAATTATACAAACTCGAGTTAGCCCACGTAATTAATGTATAATGTTAGTCGCGAGTGGTAATTATAGCAAACTATAGCTATAATGAGTAATTAAATAGTATAAGTTTACTTATCCGTGTAATTTTCCCTTTTAAATTTTAATTAAATTATCAAATACCAACTAATTATATTTATTTATTTTGAACAGGTAACTTTGTATTATATCACAAATGTACATGGGTTGTGTATTATATGTAGAGGCCTTGAATAGGAAAAATCTCGCAATTGATGAATAAATGTTTGTACCACTTTTGAAAATACAAATATAGACAATGAAACAATTACATGTCTAATCTAAAGACTTTGGTGATGATTAACTATAATTAAATGAAGAATAAGTAACAAAATGCTTACAATTAGAATCAAATCTTTTTGGTTTTAAGATTTAAAAAATATTTTATTTCATATTTCGATAAAATATTCTGACAACTTATCGTAGGGCTATACCCACTCAAAAACACTTATATTATCAAATATTCAAAAGTAGAATATTGACGTAGTTCACCACCGCACGAAGCGCGAGCAATTTACCTAGTATATATATATATATATATATATATATATATATATATATATATATATATATATATATATAATGTTAAATGTGGGTTTTTTTACAAAAATAAGCTTGTGGGTCAATTTTTGTATTTGAAAAGTCTCAAATCATGATTGTTAGAGAATTTGGGATTTCATCTCATCATCGCATGGGCAAATGCCTACTTCAAAAAAATGAATGGTCAAAACTCTAACCAAAATCATAGGGATCCACTTTAAGTTTCCAGCGAAGTTTCTCTACATTAATGTTTTCAACACACATTACCACATTTCTATTTTTTCCCATTATTTTAACTTGGAGTCCTCTAATGTATTTCTCTATTCTTCTATTTTGATATGTTTACTTGAGTTGAGGGTCTATCTAAAACAAACTCTCTGCCCTTCAAAAGGTAGGAGTAGAGAGGTTGCTTACTCACCACCCTCCTAGACCGTAGTGGTGGCATTTCAATTGGTATGTTGTTGTTTTACCACATTTTCAAAATTTTGTAAATCAATTCAAGCATAAGGCATTCAATGTCATTTTAATATTGTAGTGATTTTTTTCGACAATCAAAATATTCCTGTAACTTCCATCTCAGAAAAGAAATATTCCCACAAACTTTCAGACATTCAAAATATTTTGGAGATCTCATAGCAGTTCATTGTTATTTCATCAGCTTATAATTGTAGTTTGAACCTCTTAATCTAACTATTTAAAATAAGGGTTCACCCATAAGCTAAGTTGCTCAGACTCTTCACTTTTGGTGTTGCACTCATGTCAACACAACATGGTGTGGTGTGGGTGTGAGATCTATGTCCGATTTGGTCAACCGATTTTGGGTACTTTGACCAAAATTCAGGGGGAAAGTCTGAACCGTTCTAATGATTTCGGTTACTATAATCAATACAAAGCTAAGGTGAGATTAAAGAAAATTGAATACCTTTTATATAGAAATATACATGTCACTCCTTTTCCTTTGATTTCCTTCCAAAAATCTACACAAGATCTCCATATAATATCTCATAATTTAAGTTTTATAAATCTATTTTTAGATATTTTAATTATTTTAGGCGAATCCCCGCACCCGCTATCAGTGGTGTTGAAAAAGCCCATTAGGATAAATTTAGTACAACAACATATCCAATGAAATTCCACCAAGTGTTGATGGAAATCCCAAGATGGATGTGGTAAGCATGGTTAAAGGATAAACTAAGTTATGCTCACAACCCAAGATGAAAACTGCTCACAAATAATCTAAAACATGTACCTTAAAGCCATAAAAAAGGAACCATCATCAAAAAAGATGTAGGCAGTTGCATATCTAAGATTTTGAAATCTCCACAAAGTAACCACACAATTCTTAGAATTTATGCTTTTCTATTGAAAGATGAAATAAAACGAAGAAAATTCTTGAAAAGCTCAAAAAAACCTCTAGTGAATTGGCGCAGTATGTCGGGAGAAATAAAAGGATAAAGGAAGCTATACCTAACAAATACGTTTTTCCCAAAAGTACGCTTAAGCCACCAATTTATTCATATATTTTATTTAAATATTTGCAATAATATTTGTAGAATAGTCTTTGGCTATCAAATTTGATCCATTGTTTCAACTTAGCATGAAATTTGGAAAACTAAGTTGGAGAATATTTCACATAAAATAATGATTCACTCACAAAATTTTGACGTTATTTTCAAGCGAAGTCCATGTCCAAACACAACTTTAACTTCCTTTTTTTTTTTTTGAGCTTTAACTACTGGTTTTTTCAACTTCAACGAAAGATTGACCCAACTCCCACATTTGTAAAGACTAGGTCCTCAAACTTTTACCATCTTTACAGAAAGCTTACTCAACAATTAACTCACCCAAGGTAGCAACCTTAACCAAACACTTGAATTCTAGTGATAAGGTAGTTACAACCTCAAGTTCCACTCGACTCCCCAGTTTTCTCCCACCCTCAATGACCCTTGTGATCCTTTGACCTTCGGAAGACTACCTTAAGAAGCTGATCATCACTTAGGAAGATTATTCGACATTATTGACAACAAATGTCAGACAACTTATTTCAAGATATAATGCTAGAGGTTAAATAAGGAAAGAATATACTGAAAATAATGTAAGCCCAGAGAGAAACACGCATTACAGTCACAGTAAACTAGTATATATATATATATATATATATATATATATATATGACACTTAAGAACCAGTTAATGTATCTTTACCTCATCCCCATCGAAATCTTCTTCATCAGGCTCCTGTGGTGTAGTAATGCTTAGTCCTTAGATGGTGTTAGGCAACAAACGTGTTTTACGACTAAATTTTGATTAAAGAAAACAAGGAAGCTTGAATGGGACTAACATTGTTAAAATAAGTGAGCGGGTTCGGCCACAAGTCATCCTTGATTATCTCAGCAACCTGCAAAAGCACCAACGATACAGTGTCAAAATGAAAATCTTCAACAAAAAAATAGACCTCGGTACACCAAAGCTTGCACCACCACCACCACCCCAAAGAAAACAGAAAATTGGGATAAGAAATGATCATGAAGTAATCTGCAGAAGATAATAACATATACCTCATCCTGAATCTCTAGAGCCTCATCCTCATCCTCATCTATTTGATTGACTTCACTGAACCATGTAAAGAAGCTGCATAGGAGACCCCAAGAGGGAAAGCAACTGAGCAAGGATGACCAGAACTATCACATCCCAATGTTTATCAAGAAAACACTACAGAACATAAGGCCAGTTACAGCACCACCGCTACAATAGTAGCTGCATTAATTAGTGATTATATTCATGCTTTCTAGAAGAGTCTCGGCTTCTTTTCTGATTATGATGACAAAGCTCAGTGTCACCGCTGACCAAAAACCAGCAGAAGTGACGCAAAAACATTCCAACAACCAATATCATCTAGAACAATTATATTCGAAGGTTTGCACTGCAATGGACCAATGATACATCGTATATGTCATAATGTGCATCAACAAATACTTAAAAATTATCATCAGGGAAGTTTGAAACAAGTAAGCATACTATCAAACATTAACCAAACAACGTTTCCAGCCATATATCAGAGCATTCAATTTTAAGTTAGCATACAAATAGCAAAAGTTGATTAAAAATAAATAATATAGAAATGCTAGAAATAAACCTTTCCTCAGCATGAGATCGCTTGTTTCCATTCTTCTCATGAGAAACTCCATTAGGAATGCCCTTCAAAGAG
The DNA here is from genome assembly GCA_016801875.1 of Solanum sitiens. Lineage (NCBI taxonomy): Eukaryota > Viridiplantae > Streptophyta > Magnoliopsida > Solanales > Solanaceae > Solanum > Solanum sitiens. The sequence goes on along the minus strand of JABWTJ010000473.1, from coordinate 155,564 downwards.
TCAACCAATATCATCAATATGATGAAATAGGGAACATACAGAATGTGTGACATCTGTCGAGCTACAAAACGGAAACTCACCATGCCTTCTTTCCATTTTATTGTTGTAGCAGAAATCTTTGTCGGTCCATCTTCAAGGAAGGTATAGGTCTTTGAGAGCTTTGTATTTTCAAAATAAGGATTTGCACTGAAGTTCTATAAAAAGGAGGTCATCAATTTGAACTTCCAAAAAAAACAATTTACATATATGGATGGATGTACATTAATTCCATGTGGGAAAACTTACAAAGGTGATCGAATAGCCCGACTTCACATCTTTAGATTCTTCCACTTCAATAGAACTTAGAAACTTGAAGATCTAGCATGAGATGAGGCAGATGCATTTTCAGATGCAGAACTCAAGAAGCATTTAGAAGATAAGTTATAACTTATTATAGATTTATTAGAGAGCATTGTTGATAATACAGCAATGATTTGTCAAAAATAACAACTAAATTCAGCACTGATAGAGCTTGGCCAAAATAAGCAGTAGGTTGGTTATAATCTAGAATTATAGTTTATAACCAACAAATTAGAACCAAACCTTTTGGTCTTCTTCAGTTAGAAGTTCACCTAGGACAGGATGGCTCAAAAACTGCAAGTAATGAAACAAATCAATCAAATGAGAAGCAATTCAGAATTTCAGCAACATAGAGATACAAAAGTCTCAGGATAGGATCACTAACAGCAGTCAACCAGAAATCTGGAATAGCTTTAATGATGTTGTTTCGCTTATCATAGACAGGCTTGCGGACCTCATTATACTTCTGTTCCACTTCCAATACTTTATCACTTGCTTCTTCATTAATCTGATAGAAAAATTAAAATGCTCATTAGTTAACATGTAACACCAAATATTAAGCAACAAAAGATATCTAGCAATCAACTCTAAGTTAAATGTTTTTTATTTTTGTTTCAACTTTCACCTAAACTAGAACATACCCTGCCGACCATTTTTTTTTGTCAGGGCACTAGCAAAAGCTTGAATTTAATACAGATGCTTTGGTTTGAGAAGGTTAAGATTTTCACATACAGAGCACAAAAAACTCCATCTCAGTTCCTTTACATTACTGTAGGAAAATAAGTAAGTCGAACATTCCGTCCACAGTGTTGACATCTTTAAGTCTACACAAAAAAGAAGTACATTTATGTTTCACAGTATGAGTATTTCATGTTTGCTCTCAAAAATTCTTCTATTTCTTTCATTCCATATAGAGATGCTGCTTTACACATATAGAAATTATTTATTGTGTCCAGGACAACTTGTGCACACCTCAGCCCACCAGCAAAAATTACCACGTAACTTTGTCCACCAAGGCTACGACAAGACAGATGGAAAGCAATCACTTAGTATTTTTGTCACTACGGGGATTTGAACTTGAGACATCATGGTTCTCAACTCACACCATTGATAATCAGGGCACACCCTTATGTGCACACCTATAGAATATAAATGTAGGTTTCCCCTTCTTCATTGAAATGGAATATATAAAGAGGGCTTGCATTAACGAGAGTATTTCCATCTATTCCGCAGTTGTTATCAGTTTTAACAATTGCACATCCAAGTGTTATCAAGATTATGCACATACAGAGAGCATAACACACTATAAGGAAGCAAATCTTCCAATTGTCCAGACAAGGGAGGATATCTAACAGAACACACTATTCAAGAAACAATAAAAATACAGCACCACTCACTCCAGTTATACTGAGTATTGTCACAAAGAAAACTAGTAGTATAAAGTAGTCAAATGAGTAAAAGGGATTGATTACCTTCTCAAGCTCGTCTTGAATTTCTTGCAATTTTTCAATGGAATTAACAAGGTCACCATCAATGTTGTTTTCTTCATCCACTTTTTGCTTCTTCCCTTTGTCTGCACCCATCTTATTCCCTACACAACTTTCAACTGCTCTCTTAAACCCTAGAACCCTAAACCCATGAATTTATATGTTGTCCAACTAAAACAGTGCACGTGTGAAGAACAGAACATGAGAATGGACAGTTTTTGACAAAATGACTAAAATGGTCCGTGAGAAATCATTAAAGGAAATTACGCATTTTGTGGTTCAGTTTGTATTGGTTATTTGTTAAAATTAAAATCAAAGTAATCTATTCAGTTTTTTATATCTTTTAAAATCAAATTTAGCCGTCGGTTTGATTATTGGCGGTTTGGTTCAATTTTTTTTATTTTTTTTACTTGAAAGTAATAAATTTTTGAGGACATATGTATCTTGATAGCTATAAACACCTAAGACTCCTTTGGTACGAGGGATATACATAAATAGTCATGGAAAATAATAGTCCTGCATAAAATTTAGATATCTTGTTTGGTTGACATGTTTGGGATAACTTAAACACCATTTATATCATAGTAATGGAATAAGTTATCTGATATACATGGTGGGATAAGTTATCTCATGATAACTAATTCCAGGATAGTTAATCTTGGGATAACTAGTTCCCAACCAAACGACCCCCTAGTACATTAACAATCCACAGAAAAACTATTGTTTGTTCAATTAAGTAATACAAGAGAGTTATCACTACACGAACAAAGTAATTTAATTAAGAGAAAGTGTGACTATCTTGTGTAAGGTATGATTGGTAAAGACTGGAATAATGAATTTTGATGTATTTGGACTTAGAATTGTAATAGTTGAGCTAAAATTGAAGTGTTGGACTTGAGAAAATAGTAAGTTAAAGACTTAAGTTACTTAAAATTTAACAAAATATTTATATTTTATTTATGAATAATATATCATCAATTATAAATTTTATGTATCTAATTTATCAGTTCAGTTCATTTATTTTGCAATTGTTTTTTAGTAAAATAAAAAACAAAACAAATATGGTTTTCAAAATTTAAAACAAAAATCTAGCCAAATCAAATCAAATATCAATTTTGTAAGTCGATTTGATTCGGATTATGGTTCGGTTGGATTTTTATATCAGAACCATGAGCAGCCCTACCTGAAATCATGATATGATCATAATTTGAAATTATATGATTAGTTGAAGTTTTGTTAAGACATGCGATTTGAATATTTTATTGTATATTTTCTCATAAGCATAAAAGTCCATTAATTATAAAACTATTAAAATTGTCCAATTATTTATACAATTTATTAAATAAGTGAGAAAAACGCACAATACACTATTACAAAATTATTCTAAAAAGACAACATTTATTGATCAAACCTTAATTCATTTCAAAAAATAATTGAATATGAGATGTAGTGTTCAAGTTGTTAGTAGCTAAGAAAATTGTTTTTTCAACCAATGGAACAACAGTTAGTTTTGTCCCCTCAATAAAATGATGGAAAAAATTCATCAAACATTAATTTGAATGAAATAATAATAAATTTGATTTAAAAAATAATAATGAATTTATTGAATATAAATGGTAAATTAGGACTTGAATTGAAGTAAAAGAATAATTTTTTATTTGCGAGAATAATCGTTATAAGAGATACAAACGGCTTGAAAAGTAATTATATGACTTTTAAAGTTTATTTACATAGGAAATAAATGGCTAGCGTGTGTGTGTGTATATATATATATATATCAAATGTGGGCTTTTTTCAAGATATAAATTTGTGGGTAAATTTGTTTTTGAAAAAATTCTAAACAGGATTCGAAATACTCAAATCAAGATTTTGGAGAATTTGGAATTTCATCTCGTGAGATGAAATATCGTGAAATCGCATGTTCAAACGCTGATTGAATCTTATGTTTCATATCGCGGTATGAAATCGCATCCCAAACGCCTAGTTAATGTATTTCACACTATTGAAATTGTCCCTAATGTATAATAAAAGAGTTCATTTTGGTCCTTAATATGTTTCATTTGATTGAAATGATCATTAACGTATAACAAAGTATTAATTGCAGACCCCATGTGGCTAAGAGATTCACCATTTTTGTCTTCTTTGTTAGCTAAGAAAAAATCCAGGAAATCTAACATCATTTTCTCTACTCTCTCTAATAAAAAATTATTATTTCTCTTGCTTAAAACAAAAATGGTATTACGTCAATAGTAAATTTAGTTGGAGTTCTTTACTTGAAGTTGTCAAAAAAGACAACGACGGTAAATTATATTAGCCACGTAGGGTCTATAGTACAATTTAACATTTTTTTATTAATAAATTTGTTGGGTTTAGATAAGGACCAAAATGAACATCTTTTATCATACATTAAGGATCATTTCAATCCGGTGAAATAAATTAAGGACCAAAATAAACATTTTTGTTATACATTAAAGAATATTTCAATCAAGTAAAATACAGTAAAGACCAAAATAAAGAATTATAGATACATTAAAGACCATTTTGATAATTTTCTTCAGAATTTCTTCTTTTTACTAAAATCATCCTTAAATTATATTCCAAACTTAGTTCTCGTCCTTAAAATATTATTTTAGCAAAAATCATCCTTCAGGTATTTGAAAGTTAATAATTTTCATAGTTCTACTTGAATTTGTCAGAAAACTAACAGATCCCACAATAATCAAGACAATCCTTCATATTTATTATTTCGAGATACACAAAAAATATTATCGTGAACTTTTTTGATAATTGGATTTAACATTATGCAAAATCTTTTAATTAGACATTTTTCCATTTATTTTTATGTGATTTAATATCTAAAAAATTATCAGTTGACATATGTTTTTTCCTCAATTGAAACTGCCAGAAATAGTGTTTGTTGGAGACTTCAAAAAGAGCAAATCATGTAACTCCACTCCCTCATAACATTTTTTGTTTCAATAAGCGATGATATCTAAGATTTTTAATATTCTTTTTTTTCAAGAGCTTTTTATAGTAGATAATGAAATTATGCAGAAAAACTTTTGTTGATAGTCACATGAATTGCTCATGTTTTTATAATCCTTTAGTTTTTTGACAATATTTAATAGAAGGATGAAAATTCTTAACTTTCAAATACTTGAAGGATATTTTTTGTCAATTTTTTAAAGAATGTAACTAAAGTTTGGGTATATGTAAAGTATGTTTTTGACCAAAAACTCGTAGAATGAGTTAGGGTTTCTCTATCACTTAGGACTTCTTCAACCCATAACATCAAAATTTACAACGTAACCAACTCCAATTCACTATAACAAAATTTTGCATTAAAAAGAATACACTCTGTATATTCTTCTCTGATTAGTATCATATATTTTTTTTATTTCATTTTTATTTTCAAAAGTTTTATATAATACAAAGAGAAAACACATAACCCCCCCCCCAACCTGGTAGGATAACTTATTTTAGCACTTAGACTACACAAACGTTTAAATACCCCGCTTTAGCAACTTTGAAGTGAATTAAATGCAACCCTAGGGGATTACGTGACAAAGAGAGTAAGTTCATTCACCTAATAGCGTGTGAAGGAGTTAAAAAAGGAAAAGCAAATTATAAAATCATACACATGTCATTTTTTATAGGTCAATATATAATTATATTTTTGAAACATTTTTATCTTAATATATTAACGTTTATTAAACTATATGAATTTTCCTATTGGCCCATAAAACTTTTAATTTTTTTCTCTTCATTTTATTGTCTTACCCAATAAGTTTCTTCTCGATTGAAGCAACCTTTTTTTCTCCATCTTCATCTTCAATTCTAGCTACAGCAACTTCACCATCTCTTAGTAATCCACAAAACCCAACATCTTATTATTGACGTCAATTTTACACCTATAAATTGTATTGACTTTCATCGTAGCTAAAAGAATTTGTTGGTTCACCGAATGAGACGAAGAAAGAAAGAGAAACAAGGGGTGTGGTGGAGCTCATTGAAAAAAATGAAGTGGAAAAAAATGAATAGTTAAGAGCTAGAAATGGTGAAGAAGAAGGAAGAAGAAAGAAGTGAAGGGGGTGGGTGAGGGTTGGGCAAGGGGGGAAATTAAAAGGGGGTGGGTGGGGCTATGTATGGGGGGATAAAAATGGATCCACACTTAAAAGTTTAATTTAGAAAATGCATTTGTAATTAGTTACTTAGTGTAAATTAATTTAAGAAGTATTAAAGAAAAAATTGTGAAATAATAAATAAAAATAAATTAATGATGTGGTGTTGACATGACTATGTTGTGACACTTACATGACTATGGCGTGAAAAGTGCGAGTGGTATAATAATTTCATGGGGAATTTTAATTCACTTCAAAGATGTTAAGGGGTGATATTTAAACGTCCGTGTAATTTAAGTACTAAAGTAAGTTATCGGACCAAGTTCGGAGGGGGGGTTATGTGTTTTCTCTAATACAAATAATAATAAAATAATAAATAAATAAAAAGATATTTGATGCGGATGAATAGTGTCACACCATTTACACACAAAAATAGTGTAAGAATTAGTGTTGAGTTGGAACATTAAAACACCAATTTCTACACCAAAATAAAATTTGGTGCAAAATTTGTTGTTGGATTTGAGATGGTCTTAGTTAATGCATACGCACACACTAAAAATTAAGGGCATAAACTGTTTAAAAAATTATATTTTTTCTGTAATTTTGAACAATAATCATTCTCATTGATTTTTTTCATATACTCATTCTACCCTTCTACTATCAAATTTTATTCCAATTTAACTTCTTTAAGTTTATATTTTATTAATTAAAAAAAAACTATATAACAAGTTTATTCGTAGAGAAATAAATATTACCTTGAAGATGAAAAAGGCCAAAAGTGCTTATTTTGATAAGATATTAATAATAATTATGATATTATATGATAAGATGATTTTAATATTATTTTATTAATAATAATTAAAATTTTATTATGTTCTTATCAATCTATCTATCTATATCAATTCTATACTATATAAAAAGCATGAAAGTCTTTAGAAAAGTTGATTGAAATTTTTGTCCTTCATTAAAAGACTCTACAATAGACAAAATTGTCATTTACTATTTTCTCAAATAATTATCTGTTAATTATTATCCTAATATTTCAAATTTTGATATCAAATTTAAGTTATAATAGAATTTTACTTATTCATAAGATGTAAAAACTCTTCATATTTAGTAATTTAGAATTGCCTATTTTAGGCAAAGTAGAGGAGAAGTTAGAAATCCTAATCACATTGTTGGACACCTCAGATTCGAGAAAGAACTAAAAAGGAGTAATGGGAAAGAACTCACAGGCCAACACCTGAACCATGGACCACGTCCAGTGTGGTGGCCAGTGGCAAGTCCCCCAGGGTGGGCTAAGAAAATATCCCTCCCATGAGGGCCTTAAAGGCCTGTGTGGAGGTGGACGAGTTGTGATGACGCTTGTGTGGGGGAGGCAAAACCAACCTCGGAGTTGGCCTCCTCCACCTAGACGGGTCGTGAAGAGGCAAACGACTTGTCAAAGTGATCTTTAAAGGGCAAGGTAAAAGGGGACCTCTCCCCACGCCACTGGTCAAGGACCATGGCTGCCACAATGGCCCGTGAGGTCCTTGACGTCTTGTGAAGGCCACCATATGGTGGATGCGTCAGCTATAAGTCATAGGCTTTTGGATATTTTCCTAATTATTTTATCCTAACACTATGGCGTTTTGCCCTTACCTAGAAGTCCTATATAAGTATTTTTACCCTTAAATTTCTCCAGTGAAATCATTCTCTCTAAATCCTAAAAGAAGAACAACTCTTTCCTCTGAACTAAACTTCTCTCTAGAAACCAGGTTTAAGAAGGAATTAACTTAGGTTTCAAGTCAAGCCTCCAATTCCACCATTGAAGGATACATTTTGGCATTAAGGTGTGATAGTTTTCATCCATGGAGCCCTTCCCTTCACAGAGTTCTCAAATTCTCCAATTTACAAAGTTAGAGTTCTCCAATTGAGTTAGGATTTTCTTCCATGTCATGGGTTCCTTTAAATATTGATCTACATGATTGTTTTGTGATCTATCAAGCATGCATTGAGATAATTACATGATTTTATGATGAATCCCATAAATCTATGTCTAAACCATGTTTTCTATATATTGATGATTGAAAGTGGGTTTTGAACTATGAAAGGTGAACTAAGGAATTATGCATGTTGTTTTGAAATTGATGAGATATGATGTAGATTGCTTTAAGAGTAAAAGCATATATGTTATTATTGTGGTTAATTGTTGTGAAAGGGTTGCTCAAATAACTACTTCATGCATGAATGTGAAAGGTTTTCTCACATAAAGGAAAGGTTGAAAGGTCTTCTCACTTAAAACAAACCAAAGATAAGGAGCTATTCTAAAAATGAGGCAAGCGGTGATTACCCATGACCTCTAATGAAAGAAAAGAGGATACTACCCATCTCACATGATGTAAGGACAAGAGGCGATCACCCAATTCCCTTAAAAAAGATGAATAAGAATAATAGATATTCTATGGGAGTTATGCTTAGCATCAAGTGGACAAGTGTAGACCCAAGTCCCATAAACTATGTGCCAACATAGGACTGTCTATATAGACATTAGCTAGTGGATCCACGTAAGCTATAAAATTCATGGTCTTACCTTGGCAAGTAGGGCACCCATTTTCATTGTGGGAGACGATGGATTCCATATAATATCTCACATGGTCTTACATGTCGGTTAAATGTAATGCTCCCACATTAATGAATCAAGGTTACTTCGAGAAGTATGTCACAAGTGTTTAAGACGTCGTTTATTTGCATTGACCATGTTTTATGACTTATCTCCTCTAAACCTCTTTCATATATCATGTTTTAGATTAGTCATTGCATTATCTTTTATAAGAATGGTTTCAAAGGTTTTATGCATGGCTATCATACTTGGTATATGTTTGTACGAACACATACTTTTTCCTACATTTTCCCAAATATAGGGCCCGACCTTATAGAGTCATACTTCCGTGGCTATGGATCTCAAGTAGAAGAATGAAAATCGGTGAGTCCTCATCGCTCGAGGACCAAACTTGATTTCCTTTTTGTCCTTACTTTCAACTTTTGAACTCTATGTACATGTTACGCCCCAATCAATCATATGTACCTGATTGCTTTTGAGACGATGTTTAGACTTCTGCTTTTCTCTATAAAACTTTTATATGTTGGAACTGTCTTTTAAATCTTTGATATTTTATTATCTTGTATGATGAATGCTAAGTGGCTTGTATGGGGTCTTTTGAGGTCTTATATGCCATGTTACACATAGGGGCTACTTTGGGTCATGACAATCTTGGTAATCATATCACATGGTTTAGAAATGTCCTAGGAAGTCCCGTAAGCCACGTCAAGTAGAGTCTTGTTTATGAGTGTGAAGCGCGCCACATTTATGAATGAGAGGCTATAAGATGTTAAGGAAACTCCACCTTATTCATTATTCTAATGTTATACGATAAAGTTTGACTCTATAATGGCTCTCTTCTAATCCTTATCTGATGCTCTATAATAAATGGCCACTCGAAGGGTATATGATAGAAGGAATGTGGGAGAGAACATGAATCAAAAAGCTCCTCCTCAAGGTCCTCAAGTTCCGGTCTATCCTTTGGCCACGAAAGTGACTAATGCGGAGTTTAGGGCTACTTTTAAAGTGTTAGATCAATCCATGACGACCGAAGCCAATAGGTACGTTGTGGCTCCCATGAACCAAAATCTGGGAACAACAACATCTAGAGTGAGGGATTTTAATCGAATGATCCCTCTTGAGTTTTATGGCTCTAAGATTGAGGAATACCTTCAAAAGTTCTTGGAGTGACGCCGATGGAAAAGACAAAATTGGCCTCTTACCAACTTAAGGGTGTTTCTGAAAAATGGTTCAACCAATAGAAAGAAAAGAGAACAATAGATGCATGTCCTCTTGAATGGGAAAAGTTCAAAGTTTCCTTCCTTGATAGGTTCTTTCCCCTTGAGATGAGGGATACAAAGGTGCTTGAATTCATCAACCTTTGTCAAGGAAATATGAGTGTGAAGGAATACGCTTTAAAGATCACACATTTGTCTAGGTATGCCCCTACTATGATTGTTGTTCCTAGGGAATGGATGAGTAAGTTCATTTTAGAGTGTCTGATATGGCGGTTAAGGAATGTCGTACCTCTATGCTTGTCAATGATATGGACGTTTCCTATCTCACGGTTCATGATAAAAAAATTGAAGCGGAGAAACTTAAGGAAATGTCTAGGTACAAAGAGGGATAAGAACGGTGATGGTAACTTCTCACATTTAAGTCCGATGAATATGGTTGTCCTAAGTTTCGACAAATATAGGTTGTTTAACCCTATGTTATGTCTTAAGAAGGAAATAGTGGTGGATCTTCATTGCCTACTTATTCTATGTGTGGAAAGAAGCACAAAGGTAGATGTATCGTGGGTTACAATGCTTGCTTTAGTTGTGGTAAGATGGATCACAAGATAACAGATTGTCCCTCAATTGCTAAAAAATAAGGGGATACTCATCGACGGGCTCAACCTAATCCTTCATCTAGGCCGAGTGGAAGTTAGAAACAAAACAAATTTTATGCACTTAAGACTCGTGTAAGCAAGAGGGTTCTCCCGATGTGGTTGCTGGTATGTTGAAAGTTGTCACGACCGGAATCTAGACCCCATACGAGATCGGCGTCGTTGACCTCTCAGAGGTCGCAGACAAGCCTACATACGTCATTCTTACTTCATCTAGGTTAATTTAAGCGGAAAATTTGAACTTTTTGTTTTCTTATTTCATGCTAAACTTTTTAAACTTAACATCATAGGCGTTCACAAATCAACCATCTAATATAGAGATAATCAAATGAAAGAAAAAGTTCATAATTGCGTTAAACGTATTTTTGCCAAAATGGCACCAATACAAAGTATGAAATGAAAGTGGAAAGAAACACTAGTGGAACATGCTCCACTAGCTAAAGCCTACATCTAAGCTAGATAATAACGGTAGACATCCTCGAATGCATGAGGGCCTACCAAGTCCGGATGAAAGCTCCACGTCCGGATAGCTGCAACGTCAACCTGTAAGCTCTAGCGTCCACCTGTGCCTGCACCTAAAAATATAGAGTTGTATGGGATTAGTACACACTTGTACTAAGTATGGGTATATGCAAGCCCACACCAAGGACATGCATGAGTAAGAATAGCTCTTTCCTAACAACATGATTATGGAAAGTCAAGTCAGTGGACTTGCCAAATTGGGATTAGGAAAGTTAGTCAACTTTCCAAATTTGGATTAGGAAAGTCAGTGAGCTTTCCAAATTTGGATTAGAAAAGTCAGTGAGGTTTCCAAATTTGGATTAGGAAAGTCATGCCATGAGAGTTACATGCATCATCATACTTGTCATATTACACACAGCACATAACATCTTACACATAGCACATATCATATTGCATATAGCACATAACATCTTTTATAACATTCATTCATATGCCATGAGACCTTGGAATCATGGACTTGACATTAAGACTTTCCAAAATGAGGGCTCAACATATGGGACCTCAACTAGGGAGTCTTCATTACCAAACACAGAGTCTGCTTCATTCATTCATACGTACTTCATTTTATTTCGTTCATAGGCTAGTGTGAACACCAGCTATACCTAGGATGTAGTTTAAGACTTTCATCGGGTTTGCTGTGCAATGATCAAGAATAACCTAGTGTCATTACTTGAGTCTAGCTCACCTCTTGATTATCCTATCCTAACACCTTTGGTATCATTCATTTCATTATATGCATCATTTGAGGCTGGCCTCATTCATTCATTGGGAACTTTAACTTTAATCGACATAGATCATAAGCATCATGAAATCCAGTGTCTCCCCCACACCGAAAAGAGGTGGAATCACCGGCCAAAGTGACCCTAAACATGCTAGCGTACATGGGAATTTAACCCCGCCAGATCCCTATATTGGCAGTATAGGTTCGAAGAC